>PVIR01013507.1:0-16671 GCA_004026965.1 Petromus typicus
CACGCCCGGCACTGTGGTATGTGGTACTGGTTGCTGCTGGGTGTGGGTCTCCACACCCAGTATTGTTATGAGGTTACCGGGGAATCGAACCCAGGCCCTTGCAAGACAGGCGCCGGAACCACTGAGCTAACTCCCCGGCCCCGGCTGCTGAACATTTTATAGAAACTAGAACTTGCCGAAGCATTCCGCAGCAGCCAATCTAGGCTTCGCTTTTGTTGTTTTGAAGTAGTTCAGGTTTTCAGTAATTCATTAAAAACTTTTAAAGTACTGAGCTGCAACAGACAGGGTAACAATCAACCTGGTTCTCCACGCATGGTCGGGAAGTACTGACCTTGATGGCCGCAGACAGCTGAACTCCAGCGAAAGGTCTAATGGAAGAAACAGCAGCCCTGCAGACACTGCAGCTTGCAGACTCCGAAAAATCACAATTGTTGGGTCGGCAGCAATTTTTATTGCCTCAGGTCAGAAGCTCCGGGTCCGCCCAGCCTCACGAGAAGGCGCCGGCCCGGGCCTGAGGTCAAGGCCCGCAGCTGCACCTGCCTGCTCAGCCCCGCGCGCCGCCCCCGTGGCTGCCCCGCGCCGCCTGCCGCTTGCCGTAGCGCAGGCCGAAGGAGTTCCAGTTGTAGGCGGACAGGTCCTTCTCCCGCTGCACCAGCACGGTGCCCCGGGGCGCGGGGATCCGGCGGCCGCGTGGGGCGCACAGGCCGGGCCGGGCGCGCTCCACGGAGCTCTGGCCAGGTGGGCACAGCGAGGCCCCCCGAGGTCGAGGGCGAGGGCGCGGCCCGGCCGTCGCTGGCATCCTCTCTGCACACTGCAGGCCCTGCCCCCAGGGGGCCGGGTGGGCCACGAGTCCCCTCCACGGGCCTAGGACAGAGGGCACAGGATGTGAGTCGGGGGTGGGGGCCGGAAGGTGATGGGCCTGCGCTTAGCCGCTGCCAGCGACCTCTGGACATCTCAGCGCGAAGCCGGCAGAGCCGAGCGCTGTCCTAGCTTGGGCCCGATAGAAGATGAGCTTCTCCCACCTGCTACGTGATTTTGATTCCACACATTTGCTGGAATTACCCTGAATAGCTTTTATATTAAATTACTTTTAGGAAGCAAGTAGTACAGAGTTTGGAAGTTAAGACCTGTGTCTGGAGACCCTAAGCTCTGTCTTTTTCTGGGCTCCTCTCTGCATGTTGGACCAGGAGCCCCTCCTTTTTCTGTATCTCCCAGAGTGCTTGAAATCCTGCCTCGCACGCAGTTGGGCCTCAGTAAATGCTTGTTGGAGATATTAAAGCTAATGACAAGCCTGTGGTAACAAATCAAGAAAGGGGAGCTGAAGCCACTGGTCACCCACACACTTGTATCCCCATCTCACTGCCTGGTAATAGTAACCCCCCAGTGAGCTACGCTGGGACTCGGTGAGGACCAGAAATGATCGAGGTCACCTTAACGGCTCGCCTCCCCCAGCTCAGCTCTAATGTCTCCTTTTCATACAGACGGTTAACAAGGCTAATTTGGAAGGCACTTCCTGTGGAGGCTCGTTAAATCCACTACACCTGTGGGCAGTAAAATGGAGCAAGTAGCCCAGAGTAGACAAAAACCCAGCCACCTGTGGCAAGAGATGAATGGATATGAGTGGGCGTGTGCTGGAGTTAACGAGAGTGTGGGAGGTTTAGTGTCTAGTTAATAACGATCTCTGTGAGGTCCCTCCCGCAGTTACACTCGCTCACCAGCAGTAGGACCACTGCTCAGGCTGTCTGTGCCCTCCTAGCCCAGAGCCTTTTGCCACAGACAGTACTAGCGAGTGTTCCCGGGCAGCGGTGGCATTGTCTGAAGCAGTCTCCCTTAACCAGTAAAGAAGAAGACTCCCGGAGCCATTTTTTTTTTTTTTTTTTGCTCTGAGGTACCCTGTAGGCATGAACAGTAGCATCCAGGTGTGCAGAGTGTGCCCCCCAGGTCCCGGTTAGGAATGGAGGGCCTGGAAGGGGAAGGGAGGGGTTCTAGTCTGTTCACAGAGCTGACAGCCAAGGAGCATTCGGTCCACACTTGTGGCTGGGACCAGCTTGGCTGCAGTGCACGGCACTCAGCAGACATACTCTCAGGGCTGTGCTTTGGCACCTGATGGGCTCCTGCAGTGTTTGGCTGACTTTGGGAAGCCTCTCTGCGGACTCTTCAGGCCTCAGTTTCTCCAGTGAACTCATGAGGTTGGCAGATATTAAAAACTCTGTTGTGTGTTGAGGTTCTTAATTCAAGTCCCTCATGAAGGATCTGAGTCTCTGGGAAAAGAAACCTCCATATTTTGTTCCTCCTAACATCAAGAGAAGATAAAGTGCTTTTGTAGCTGGATTTATGCCTAGGGCTCCTGCCCCCACACATCGCCCCGTTTTGGCCCCTCCCCGTCTTCCAAGAGGTGGTGCAGAGCAGAGGACACCAGAGAGAACACGAAGGAGCTTGGTGCACGGCAGGCCCCTGCGCTGGGTGAGTCCCTGCTGCTCATGACCAGGGTAGTGGCCCCCAACTGGCAGAGCTTCTGAGACCTCTCCAGAAAATGCCCTCATGTCAATCCTGGGCAGTGTCCAGCTCCCTCCAGCTGGCCAGGGTCAATTTTGCAACAGCCTACCTGTTCGCCACCCCTCTGCCAACGATGCATACCTATGGGTCTAGGGTTCTGCAGAGGTGCCATCTCTGCCGGCAGTCGTCCCATGGAAGTGACACACAGGAGCAGCAGCCAGGAGGCCAGTGAGCTCATCGCGGTAAGAGGCAGGTCCTAGGAAAGCCCAAGGCCAAGACAGGACAGGGATGAGGTCAGGCAGAGCATGAGCCAGCTGCTGGAGGCCAAGCCTGGAAGAGAAGCCCCTGCATCCTCTGAGGCTCGGGGGGGGGGGTAGGGCGGGCCCTGAAAGTCAGACCTGGGAAGTGTGCTTGACACCACTTACACACACAGAGGCCATCAACTCTGAATGCATGAGAGGTGAGTGTTCTCTGGACAGCTTCCTGGAGGGGAGCCAAGTAAGGTCAGGGAGGAAGAGAGGATCCATTTGGGAGAAGGAACAGGACTGCCCTGCTTGGGGAAATGTCAGGGTTCTGAATCTCAGGTTTGCTTGAGGAAAGGCGGGAGACAAGACGGGTGAGATGCAGCGTGGAGTAAACTGAGGGGACATGGGGTCAGGACTTGAGGTTGCTGAGACTAAGGTTTCGGCTTCTCGCTCGGGGCTGGGACCACGCACTTCTCTCCTGCTGAATCCGCACCAGTCTGTGATTTCCTGGCTTCTGCTACTGCCCCATTAGAAAGTCCTTCCCAGACCTAGCCCTGTTCTCTCCTGCTATAACAGAAACCCAATTCTTTCTCTTTTCTAGAAAAGGAAGAAAGAGGCAATCATCTTGCTTTCTCTGTGAGCCCTTCACAGCCTTGAAGACCGTCATTAAGTTCCATTATTGCTTATAATTCAGGGGAGAGAAAAATCTGTCCCTCATGTATCAGGTCAATTGTCTCCAGTCTATTCTCCATGGGCTTGCCGAGTAGGAATTGGCTCAGCCTCATCATTTCAACTGCTGAGGTGGGGGCTGTGTGTCCTGACCCTCATCCGCCCCCCACCAGCTCCCAAGTTCAATTTCTCTTGGAAATAGTGATCAAGCACTTTGGATTGTGAGAAGGACAAAGTGCTTTTGTGGCTGGATTTAAGCCTTGGGCTCCTGTCCCTGCACATGGCCGTTTTGGCCCCTCCCTGTCTTCCCCACCGCAGGACCTAGCCACAGTGCAGAGGTACACATGCTGACCGGGGATCCAAACTCGAATCTGGCCTTAGCTTTGCTCTCATTCTCATGAGACAAGAGCAGGTCACCCGCATCTCCTGGCCCCCAACATCAGTCTGTGGAAGAAGAAAACCGATCAGCTTGGCTGAGCGCATGTTTTCCTCCTCACAGACTTCCACGGACGCCTTAGGCCCGAGGCTCGTTGCACCGCAGGACTGGGCAGTGCGCAGGGCAGAGGCAGGAGCCATCTAGGAGAGCAGTGGGTCTGGCTAGGTTTGGAGTCCTCTCCTGAGTACCCCAGGGGTCCAGGCCAGGTGCAGGGGGAGATAAGGTTATGACACAGGGTGCGTCCCCCTCCAGGATTTCAAGTCCAATTGAGAAACTCTTAGGAAGATGATTAAAAAAAAAAAAATTTCAAAAAAGCTGTAAATAACACACTGGACACGTGAGAATACAGCGGCTGTGGGAGCTAGAGAGGCCCAAGCCCATGGGTGGCAGGGGGCATCTCAAGCCTCAGTCAGCCAGACGATGACACTTTGCAGAAGGCATCCCAAGGGCCACTGTCGGGGCACTGGGGTAGCAACAGGGGCTGGAGAGCAGGACAGGAGGCTAGAGCTGAGCTGCAGGGAGACAGCAGAGCCGCGTGGAAGGTGTCCCTGGGCCCTGCAGACAGGTCTCTGCTGCTCTGGGTAAAGAAGAGGGGGGGGGATCCACTTTGGGCCTCTGTAGTGACTGCCCGACATATAGAGCAGGGAGTTCCGCCTGCCCCCAACACACCCATGCACAAACACACACTACATACATATAGCACTCCCACACTACACACATATACATGCCACACGCACCACATACACTACACCACACATCATACATACAGAGGTACATATATATGCCCTGTGCCCTCCTCCACATACACACTACACTGTTTTTCATACCACACAAGTCAACACACGGACACACACACACACCTGTCTCTGTTCTCTGTCCCATGCACACGGACACAGAATCCCTGCAGGGGAGTTGAATTGTTTGGGAAATAGCCCGTAGCTGCTAAGGGGCCGAGAGTGGTTGACGTGCTGTGGGTGGTCAGTACAGTTCCTCTTCTGCAGAAGTTTTGTGTTTAGTGAGTAACGGAGAAATCCAGGCATGGTCAGGAAGCTTTGGAAATGGGGTGGCCACCTCCCAATGGTGGCCCCAGTCCTCAGCAGGTGGCTAGCTGAGAGTGTGGGGAGTTGGGTTTGTATTTGGGAGATCCACTCAAAGGAGCCCTGCTGAACCCATGAGCCCTAGAGGGGGTCCCACCTCCCCACAAGCTTCTGCAGCCTTCAGTCCCAGCCATAGGGTATTTCTTTACGGCACTCGACACCCCACACCCACCCACAGCAGAAACAAAACCCTGAGGCTCCTGGGTCCTGGCTTCACGAGTGAAGTGCAAGTCAGTGTATCCACCCAGCCAGCCCAGGATAACGGGCCAGCTGGCACTCAGGAGATCGGGGCCCTGCCCTTTTGCCTACCTGCATGCTTCAGGCTTGGCATGAGCTTTCTCTCCCTTCTATGACCCACTAGGGCAGGATGGGGGGCGTGCACGTACCTTAGCCCAGGCAGGAGCTCTACAAGGTCCTGGCGGAAAGCGGAGGTGTGGGGCAGGTGAGCACCCACAGGAGCGCCGGGCTCTTGGGCTCACACGCACAGCTCCCAATCACAGCCCCTTTTATCAAGCCTGGTGACGTCTCAGGCACAAGCCCATCTTTGCCACCCCCTCCTCCCTGGACCCTCTCCAGGGAGCTCAGCGCCCTGCCTGCCCCTCCAGGGAGCCGCCCAGTCCTCTCTCATCCTCCTGCGCCCCTCCCACCCTGCCCACCTGCTCCGACTCATTCTGCCCCCGCAGTGAGGGTGCAGGAGGGAGGGTTCAGAGGCTCCAGGGCCTCGTTCCTGCTGTACAAGAGCTGCAGGCAACCCTGTGTGAAGTGAAGGGGCACCGGAGGCCGGCGAGGGCACAATCTGACCCGGGGCTACTCGATGCCCATACACTGCCAGCCCTGAGGGGGCCAGTCTGAGGAGTAGAGGGGGACGGGCTCCCCGTATTCTTTTCCTTCTTTCCTCAACCTCTGAGCACCTGCTCTGCATATGGATTTGAGAAAACTATAACCTGAAATGGCTGGATGGGCAAGCCGGTTAGGTAAGCAGCTGGCTGTGAAAAAGGAGAGTAAGTAGTGGGGCACAGTGGCACATACCTGTAATCCTAGCTACTCAGGAGGCTGAGGCAGGGGCATTGCAAGTTCAAGGCCAACTTAGGCAATTTAGTGTGATCCTGTCTCAAAATATAAATAAATGAGAAACAATGGATGTAGCTCAGGGTTTGAGTGTCCCTAGTATGGAGAGAGGTAGAGAGAGAGAGAGAGAGAGAGAGAGAGAGAGAGAGAGAGAGAGAGAGGGCGCCCCCATGAGTGGTCTGGGCCGGTCGCCTGCCGAATGCTCACGGCTGACAGACACGCTGTGTTAGTCACTGGGCTTTTAAACACCAGGAGGAAGATGAGAGTGAGGAGGGCGGGAGGCCCTGATACCACAGTCTGGGGTGTGGAGTGGGGGTGCCCGGGCTCTAGGCTACCCCAGGAGCCTAGGATGGACTTTCTGGGCTGGAGACACTGACTTTAAGGCTAAAATACTGTCACAGCTCTGCAATTTAATCTTCACTTTTCCCCCATAAATACAGAGTGGGGATGTGCTGACAACCCCAGCCAGGCCCCCCTGGGGCTGTGATCTCTGCTCCCGGCAGCCTCTTGCGCTGATGTGGAGGTTGAGGTCACAGCTCTATTATTTTTCCTTCTGGACTTGGGAAGGCCCGGGTATGATGGGGGGTATGTGCTGGGTGGGGGCCTGTGGGGGTGGCCTCTGGTTCCTTCCAGCTCACTTAATCAACGATCCAGGTTCGGGGAGCTCATTGCTGTGGTTCAGACCATTGAACTGGTGCCTTGAAGCCTCTGGATCAGCTGTGGGAGGCAAGAGTCATTACTCCAGACAAAGGGTGGGAGCAGATGCGCGATGCAGCCTATTACTGAGCTGGCCTTGAGCGCAGATGATGCCTTGCGTGGACGAGGAGGGGCTGTGGGGTGTACCCAGCTGGCAGGTCCATCGAGGTGCTGCTCTGGGGCCTCCCTGGGATCTCAGCAAGGCTGTTCTGTGAGGTGCCTCAGAGACGGGTCGCGGTGCCCAGGAGCTGGGGGTCCAGAACCTGCTTTTCCTACTGTCACACCCTCTCCGTACCTGGGGCCCAGACTCAGCCAGCTCCCCAGAAACCTCAGGGCCTTTTGGGGTGCTCATTTGGCATCTTGCAGTCTCCACCCTCTGGCTGTCCCCTGCACCCTCACCTCAGACACACCCGTGGCCCCCAGCTCCTCCGCTCTTGTCACAGGGAAGGAGAGGGAGAGGAAGAGGAGGAAGCTGGGAGCCTTGCACAGGTCCGGGAGGGACACCGGTTGGCAGTGATCCCACCACGTGCCACCCCCACCCAGGCACCCTGCCAGCCCCCAGGGACCGACTCACCGCACTCAGGAAGGGGATGCTGCAGGCATTGCCCAGGAAGCCGAGGGCCACGGGGAAGAAGCCCCTGGGGGCAGAGGGGAGGAGAGCGGGCTCAGTGCTGGCTGGGAGGGAGGAGGGAGGTGTGGAGGCTGAGGTCCGTCCGCCAGCAGGCCCCTTGCACCGGGCAGGCTCTGCTCTGCACCCCAGTTGACAGCCAGAGAAGACAGCAGTTAAGGGAGTCCCTTCGGCCAGACACCCTGTGCTTAAACAGCAAATTCCTTGGCTTCTCTGACTCTCCATTTCCAGCCATAAATATGGTAAACAAAATTAGTAACTACCATAGATCCTCTCACACAGATGTCCTCAAGTGGTATTTTCTTCATCCCCTCCTGAGATTGGCTACTCTAGACTCGCTGGGCTCTGGGCATGGATGGTTGTTGGAGCCATGGCCACGCTGGCACTATTTCATGTCCTGGCATCCCCTTTGCAGGGAGCTGCCTTTTTTTGCCCTTAGTGTCTCGCTCTTAACACCCAGGTGAGGCCTGGCAGGGGGTGTCTGTGTGACAGGCTGGAGTGAGAAGGAGGCCCCACATGTCCTGGACTGTGAGGAGATTCAATGTTTGAATTTTGAGCCAGGTGCCACGGCTCACACCTGTAATCCCAAGTACTTGGGAGGTTGAGGCAGGAAGATTGTAGGTTCAAAGCCAACTTGGACAATTTAGTACCTTTGTGAGACCCTGCCTCCAAGGGAGAGGAGAAAGGGAGAGAGGGAGACGAGAGAGAGAGAGAGAGAGGCAGGGAGAGAGACAGAGAGACATACAGAGAGTCTGGGAAGTGGTGCAGTCCACAGCATAGCCACAGTCCAGCACGAGTGCGGCCGCAGGGTCTGTCCCCAGCACCACACACAGACACTTGCATTCTGGCAGAGGCCCTTGTCCTCGGGGCTCCTGAGGACCCGCCTCACCTGAAGAGACTGAAGAACCCGTAGGTTTCCAGGAGCATGCCCAGGAGCGGCCAGCGCAGGAGCACAATGGCCACTCCGCCCAGGAAGAAGCTGGTGCCCTTGAGCTTGTGCCGCTGGAAGAAGAAGGAGAATGTCCTCCTCAGGCCGATGATGAAGGAGAGGCCGGTCAGGAACAGCAGCTGTGGGGAGGGGTGGCGGAGCATGAGGGGACACAGGACCCACAGGGCCCACAGAGCTGATGCTCAGGCTGGAACCCGGCCAGGCCTGGTGATTCCCAGATCCACACGGTCACAGGACCCCAGGCCGTGAGCGTCAGAACTGTCGGGGGTATGGCGGGATAGGGACAACTTTGAAGTCTAGTTTCCCACCCAGTTCCTCAGATTCTAGCGCTTCTTCCCGCATGCCTTCCTTCCTCGTCACGTCTCTGTGGGGCTGAGGTGATCAGTGGGATCCTCTGTGTTTACTCAGGGGAAGCTGAGGCCCAGTTAGGCAGCTGTCACCCCGCCACGCAGTACCCTCGCACAGGGCCTCTGACCCAGGGCCTCTGACTGAGGGCCTGCCACTGCTGCAGTGTGGTTCCCAGGGAACCTCAGGAGCCTGCGTGGTCAAATCTACTCCAACCCCCAGCTGATGCCCGCACTTTGTCCCCACCCGCATCCACCCTCTTCACCCACTCCACGCCCTCCCACCTTCCCCCATCACCCTCCGCTGTCCAGGTTCCATGGTATCTGAGCCCTGGATGGACAGGTGTGGATGGACTTGGGGCTCACCCGCCTGGGGACTTGGGAGAGCAGAGGGGCACCAGGCTGGGGGACTCACATTTCCGAAAGCCAGGAGCACAGAGTCAAAGTACAGGATGGTCCCAAAGAGGAGGAAGAAGATGCCAAAACCGGTGATGCCTACGCCAACCTCTGCAATGGACAAGGCGGCAGCGTGGGCGGGGATCAGGGGCTCCGAGCTGAGGCTTCCCAGTGCCAGGGGGCAACTGTGCTCTCAGGGGAGGAGGGCGGAGACTGACTCAGTCCTCACAGCGGTCCCCTGGGGACCCCCCATTCAGTTCTGTCTTCAAATGCTGTGCCACCCAGAGCACTTCAGGGCTGGGTCCCTGGCCTGTGCTCGGACCCCTGGGCCCCGCCCCCCGGGCTGACCTCGCCCAGAGCCTGGAAAGAGTGTGAGCCAGGCTGTGCCCACCCAGCCCTCAGGTCATCTCCAGCCAGGGGTGTGGATGCCAACAGTGCCCTTCTGGGCTGGCAGCGTGTCCCATGGCACCCTCAGAGGCTTCAGGGGAGCACGGGAGTGCCGGCCGAGGGACACCGGGCTCAGTCACTAGCCGCATTGCATTCTTCAGGTGGCTGCCCTGCAGTCACAGGGTGTGAGCTCCCTTTTGTCTTTACCTCAAAGAACTGTGGATTTTACTCCTGTCACTAGGACAGTCACTGAAGGACAGTTTGTTGTACATTCTTTTAAAATCTACCATCTTACTCAGGTGTAAAGGGACAGCTCTGCAGAATTAAACACACTTCCGCTGCCAGGCACACCCACACTGTCCACCTGTGGGCTCTTCTCATCTTGGGAAATAAATTCTGTACCCACTAAACTTATTCACCCCTCTCCTCCTTTCCCTCCACCTCTAAAGCCACCTTGTGCGCCTGCCTTTCTTCATCGCTAATGTATTCTCAAGATTCCTTTATGCTGCCGCATGTGTCAAAATGTCCTTATCTTTTTTATGGCCAAATATTACTCCTAGGAATACAGGTGTGAGCCACCACGCCCGGAGGTGAGTCACCACCCCCACATTTTGTTGATCTACTTGTCTGCTAATGGATGTCTGAGTCACTCCCACCTTTCAACTGTCATGAATAAAGTTGAAATGAATGTGGGAGTTAAACAGTTTCTTGAAGGCTTTGCTTTTTCATCTTGTAGGTATATATCCAGAAGTGGAACTATAGAATCAGATAGCACTTTTTTTTTTTTAAGGTTTTTTGAGACAGGGTCTCACTTTGTGGTTCAGGCTGGCCCCAAGCTCAGCCTCCAACTCACATCACAGCAATCCTCCTGCCTCTGCCTCCCGAGTGCTGGGATGACAGGCGTGAGCCACCACGCCCGGCACTGTGGTATGTGGTACTGGTTGCTGCTGGGTGTGGGTCTCCACACCCAGTGTTGTTATGTGGTTACCGGGGAATCGAACCCGGGCCCTTGCGCTTGCAAGACAGCGCCGGAACCACTGAGCTAACTCCCCGGCCTCAGATAGCATTTTTAAAAAACCGCTCTACTGTCTCTCAGAGTTGCTGCATCATTTTATATTCCACTTAGCAGGGCAGAAAGAGTCCAGTTTCCCCGCCTCCCTAACATGGTCTTTGTTATTATTTGGGTAGCAGCCACGGTCATGGACAAGCCACGGCATTGCACAGTTGTGAGCGGCATCTCCCTTGTCATCCGTGGTGCTGAACGGCTCTTCACCTGCTTACTGGCCATTGTGTGTCTTCTCTACAGAAGTGTCTCTTCAAGTCCTGGGCATGTTTTCATTGGGTTATTCTTTGTCTCCTTATTGAGGTATAGGAGTTCTTTTTTTTTCGTACCGGGGATCAAACTTGGGACCTTGCACTTGTGTGGCAGGTGCCAGAGCTACGTGAGTTCCTAGATATTAACCCCTTGTCAGATATATGATTTGCCAACCTCTCCTCTCATTCTACAGGTTGGCTTTTCACCTTGTTGGTGGCATCCTTTGGGGCACAAAAGTCTCATTTTCATGTACTGTCTTTTGATCTATTTTTTTTTCCCTTTTGTTGTCTGTGCTTTTGGTGGTATAGCCAGGAAATCACTGCTAAATCCAAGCATCATAAAGCTTTTCCCTGTGTTTTTTCTAAGAAGTTTATAGTTTTACCTCTTATGTTTAGGTCTTTGTTCAATTTTGAGTTTTATTTATTTATTTTTTGAGACAGGGTCTTGCTTTTGTAGTTCAGGCTTGCCCTGAGCTCACTGTGTAGCCCATGCGAGCCTCAAACTCACAGCAATCCTCCTGCCCCTGCCTCCTGAGTGCTAGGATTACAGGTGTGAGCCACCATACCTGGGTTATTACCCATACATGAGTTACTACTCACCATACATGAGTTACTACTCCTGGCATTGTTGTATGTGGTTACTGGGGATTGAACTCAGGACCTTGTGCTTGCAAGGCAGATGCCAGAATCGCTTAGCTAAATGCCCAGCCCTTGAGTTGATTTTTTGCAGGTGGTTTTAGGTAATGACCCAGCTTCATCCTCGTAGATTTGGATATCCAGTTTGTTGGAGGTATTTACGCCCCTTTCTCCCCTCATTGAATGTTAAAAATATTACTGGATTTATTAGCTAACGTGAATGCCCACAGCCTCTATGAAACTACTATTACTACACATTTTTAAAGATGGTTGTTAAAAGTGAGGGAGAGAATTATTCTGGTTGTCAAAGGCAAGACAGTAAAAACAAAATAAGACTAGGTTTATTGGCTGTTATATTTATAGCTGAGAGAAGACAACACAATTGTCTTAACCCTGTATAATCCGTTGCCATACAGATTTTGAAAGGATTAAACTTGACTCCAGTATATACATATAAAAAAAAGAAAGTCAAAGGGCTTCTGTAGAAGAATTAAAAATACAGAGCGGAGATCTGTCATTTATTAGAGAGAGAAAATTTCTGGGAACTGAACCCAGGGCCTTTGCCCTGAGCTATGTCCCCAGCCTTTTTCAACCAAAGCATCGCTGTGGTAGATTATCTAATGGTTAACTTGGGACGCTCAGCTGACCTGAGCCAGCGTGGTTATGGGCGTGGAAGACCCCACTCGAAAACTGTTGTCAACTGCATAAGAGGAGAACTGGGGGGAAGATCAGATGCTGTTGATTTTCCGGGAAAGGCTTGCTGGGGTTGGTTCTGCTGATCCAAACTTGGCTGTCAGAGGAGGCGGAGCTGTTGCTGGGAGCAGCTGCTCCTCTTATCAGGGGAGCTCAGATCTTCACCTGAGCGTCGATTCCTGGCTCCGGTGCAGCCCCCTTAGCGTGGCGGCTCAGGTTCTTCACCCCTCTGCACAGGCTTTCTGGTCTCTGTCTCTGGCCTTTGAGCCTTCCGGGTGCAGATCCTCCATGCAGACTTGCAGGAGGCATTGCCGTGGGCTCTAGGCCTTTATCTGGACTTGTGTGGAACACGGCCCTGGGATCCAGGCCTTCTGCTGGATTCTCCCGTCTCTATAGTATATGGACAGATCTCTTGCACTTTTCTGCATTTGACTTTTTGGGTGAATATTCTAAAATAATCCTATAAATTATGTATCCTGTATTAAATCCATTCCCTTGAAGACCTCAGTTATAAGAGTTACTAGGTTGCCCAGGCTGGGCTCACATTTGTGATCCTCCTGCCTCGGCCTTGAGTGCTGGGATTGTATCTCCTCACACCAAGCTCCCCTGTAGTCTCAGATCAGAATCAGTTCCTCCGTCTTTTCTTGCTATGATCTTGATGCTTCTGAAGCTTCAGCCCAGGTATTTTGTAACTGTCCATCCTCCCCTTTGGCTTTGTCGGATGCTGCTCTAAGACTGTGAATCTCAGGCAGAAACAGTCACCAGCGATGATGTTGGATTCTCTTTGCTCTGTGACTCCAGGTGGACCCTTTGCTACCATGTGGCATTATTCTCAGAGGCTCCTCCTTCCCCAGCCCATCTCCGCTGTGACCCGGCCCAGCCACTCACAGCTGCTCTCACCTGCAGGACCCGCGCCCCCCAGGCACCACCTGTATGCATCTGGCAGGGCTTCCGGGGTGACCTGTGCTGGAGGTGCGAGGAGAGCCGAGGAGCAGGCTGCTCACAACTGTGGCTCTCCGGAGGGCTCACGGTTCAGCCCCTTTCACAGACCAAAGTGAGGCCTTGAGTAGCAACACCGGCTCCCCCTGGCAGGTTCCAAACCACTTGCCCAGCTCTGAAGGTGCCAGCTGGTCCGTCCACTTCCACAGGAAGCACTCTCTTTGACTCCCAATGACCCTGGCATCCCGTGGCCAGCGGTTGCCCCTCTCGTGGCTTCCATGACACGGCACTCGGTGTCTTCGTCCTGCTGTCACCCGTTCTTTCCATCACTTTGCCAGCTCTGACATCTCCTTCCTCTCGGGGTCTGAGTTGCTCCGGCCTTGGCACACTCCTGCCCTTCACTATCACGTGTGTGCCCATGACACTGGTGTTTACCCTTCTGGTCTAAGCCTGTCTCAAGCCCGGAACTCACTTCCTGTGCCCTCGGTGCCCTGGTCCAGTGTTTTTTCAGGCAGTTGCACCATACAAGTCCCAAAGGGTGCGATTAAATTCCTTCCTTCAGTCCCTGGCTCCCCTGGCTTCCATCACTCCCCAGCTGCCTGAGGCAGCAGCAGAGAGCCGTCTTGGCTGGACTGGGCATCAACCCCAAGGCTGTCATACTGAGTGACATCTCTAGCCCTTTTTTTCATTTTGAGATAGGGTCTCACTAATTCACTCGCCTATCAAGGCTGGGCTTAGACTTGCAATCCTCCTGCCTCAGCCTCCCAGAGTACTGGGATTATAAATGTCTGCACCACTACACCCAGATCCAGAGCAAAGCTTTGTTGCTTCTTCCAAAATGTATCCTGAAAGCCCTGCGTCTCTCACTCTTACCACCCAGCTTCCAGCCCCCGCCACCCCGTTCCTGCACCCGTGCTGCAGCCTCCTGGAGTCTGCCACCATCTTCTCCTCCTCATGGTGCTCAAGGGTCTTGAGCAGCAGGCTGTGTCTTTCCTCTAGTGCGGCATGAAACAAGCCTTCCATGTACACTGTGGCGCGTGGATCCGCAGAGAAGAATTATCCCCCAGCACTCAGCGGTGGGGAGGCTGAGATGCTGCCCACTGACCTTGGGGACCTCAGCACCACACACACACACACCGCCGGCAGCTGCCCGCTCTCTGTGGAGCTCCAGGCTCGGGTGCCAGCTGCCTGGCCTACTCCCCCTGGAGGTCCAGAGCACAGACACTCAGAGCCCACCACACTCTCAGCTGCCCACACACGCCAGGCCAAAGGCACGAGGCAGCCCTGACTCCCCCAGGCCCTGCAAATTTCCCACAAATGAGCCCCGTGGACACGCCTTTCCTCACTGCTGACACCTGGTCCCTCTCCTTGACCAGAAGCCTCTCCTGTTGCTGCTCTCATCCTCCTACAATCTCATCTATCTGTATCACCTGGATCTACCCAGCGCTCCGCTATACCTGTGTCTACATCTCCTGTCACTCCCAGGTCGGAGAGCTGGTCCTCAACGTGGCCTATGGTCTGGCCCTAGCGGCCCCTTCCTGATGTGCTCCATGCAGACCCATCTCCTTGCTCTTCTCCAAACACAACACACGTGCTTCTGCCTCAGGGCCTTTGCACAGGCTGCCTCTTCCTGGAATGGGTTCCCTTCACAGGGCCTGGCTTTGCCTCCCCACTTCCTACTGTCTCTGTGAAAAGGCATGTCTCAGCGAAGCCCCCCTCCTCACGTCCCACGAGATAGCAACCCTCCTGTTTCAAACTTTACTGTTTCACTCTAGTCTGGAGGACTCCATCTGACATACTACATGTTTACTTCCTCACTGGCTTATCATGATCTTCCCTGTCTAGGGCAGCAGGGCACTGGTCTGCCTCGTTTGCACTGTGCTCTGTGCCCACTACAGTGCTTGGCACCCAGCAGAAACAAGTGTGTTCAGGCTGCTCACTGGAGCCCATTGAGGCCCCCATAGACCCCTCCTCCTCGCCAGGAAATGGAGAGTGGAGTTCACGTCTGCTAAGAAGATCCGTGGGGGAAGACTCGTGCAAGGCAGAGGCCTCATGGGCCCACCTGCGCCACACCCAGCTCTGAGGACCCTGCACCGGAAGAGCCTCTGGCCCCAGCCCGTGCGCCCGCGCAGCCCGCACCCTGGCAAGGCAGGGACCCCACGACGCCACCTGCTGCCTCAGAGATGCCAACACAGCTGCCCACCTGGTGGGTCCCGAGGTCACTTAGTGTAGGCTCCCGCAGACACAGGCCAGGAGGGGCGCACCTGCCCCGGGACCCAACTCCCGCCCACCTCCGCCCACTCTACTCACTCTGGCCCTCGCTGATGGAGATCATGCTGCGTACAGCCCGGGGGGCCCAGAGGACCGAGCCTGTGCAGGCTCCGGGGAAGCTGGGGTAGCTGACCCTTGGCAGTGGGAAGGGAGGGAGGCTCTGGTAAATCATTAACTACCCCCCACCCGGCCCACACCCACGGGCTTTGGCTTAAAGACACAGTCTGTGCTCCTGTTTTGAGAGAGGCCTCTGTCACCAGACCCTTTCACATTCAACTCCTATCTCTTCTACAAAACTTGGATTGTGTACGGAGGGAAGAACTCCGCCTTGCTTGGTTCGGTAGAAGAGTTGGAATCTGTGCGTCTCTTTGAAAACTTACCGAATTCATCTTGAAAGCTTTTTGTGTGTATGTGCAGTACACATGATCAGCGCGAGGGGGCGACAAGCAGCTAAGTAAAATCCGGTACAGGCCTAAAAGGAGAACAAATTTGGTGCAGAGCCAGGAAATTAGACCTCAAGGGGTTCAGCCTCTTTTCCCCCAGCTTTGAACCCTGAGGTTGAGCCACAGAAGACAAAGCCCTGCATCTGGGCTTGGGATGGGACTAAAAAATTCACAAGGCCAAGTTCTAGTCCACCCACCAGCTGTGTATGCCGGGCACATCCTCTCCTCTCCATGAGCCTGCAGAAGGGGAGGATCGTGTTCCCAACAACCTTTTCTCCACCACCACAGCAAGCCTCCCCTTCAAAATATTCTCTCTACCCAGAAATGAAGTTCACTGATGATAGGACTCCTCTCCATACATCATTTAAAAGCTATGGTGAAGCTAACTCTACTAACACGTAACACAGGAATAATTCGTAATGAAACATAATGCTTCTCAGTGTATGAAGGCTCAGGGGAGGCTTAGCAGAGTCATGTGAGACAGGCAGACCGTGCACCATAAGCACAATTGAGCTCGCTGTAAGAGAAAGAGTAGTCTAGAGCCACTCCATGCAGAAGCAAAAACACATGCACATATGAGAGCAAACCCTGGAGCCCTGGCTCACGAGAGCAGAAGGTCTGCACAGGCCTGGGTGTAAGTGTGTCTCTGTCTGTGACATTGAGCAGGCTTGTGATGCAACCGCGCAGACACACAGATCTTAGTCGTGACTGGAAGGAAGAGGTAGTCCCCAGAACGGGGCAGGCTGGCGATCCCGGCTCAATGGGGACGGGGGCGGAGTGCGAGGAGTGTGGTGACGCAGGCGGCTAGAGCCATCGCCTGTGGACCCACGGGAAAGTGTAAGAACAGCAGACAGCTGCCCCGAACATTTCCACATGTAATCATCACAACGTAGATGCTCACCCTTGGGCTGAAAAAAACTTTAAAAATACAGAAGATGATGAAGTAGCTTCTGCAAACTTTTAA
>PVIR01013507.1:16771-42187 GCA_004026965.1 Petromus typicus
GTGGTACTGGTTGCTGCTGGGTGTGGGTCTCCACACCCAGTATTGTTATGTGGTTACCGGGGAATCGAACCCGGGTCCTTGCGCTTGCGAGACAGGCGCCGGAACCACTGAGCTAACTCCCCGGCCCCAAGTATCTCTGTTTTAAGGAAGTTTGGTTTCTAACTCTCCTGTTAAATAGGATTACTCCATCTCTTCTATAGAACACTTCACTGCTTGGTGGAACCATTTCCCACCAAATATGTAGAAGTTGAGATGTAATAGCATGTTGTATAGTCAGTACATGGAGTGTATTATTCAGAAATTTTGAGACAGTATCTCTATTTCATCTTGTTTCTTCTCTGTAGGCATCTCTTTTCTGAGTTATTCATGAAACTCATTTAAAAGCAACTTGGAAGCTTATAAAAACTCTTAGTCATGTGACCACCTTGTACGGGCATTGGGTTCTATCCCAGTTCAAACACTGTGAAGTTGTACAGGACACGGGACAGTCATTTCCTGTGCACTGCAGTCACTAATGCCGATGGGGAGTTCTGCTCTCTTTATCTGGATAGTACCCCCAATTGCCAAAATGCCCCTGGGGGCCAGTGGGATGCGCACGGGAGCTGCCCACAGCTTGAGAGCATGGACTCTAAGGTCAGTGCCCTGGGCTTCAGCCTTGCTTCCGGAGACCTCACCCATTCTGTACCTCCACTTCTCAAGGGGAACAGTACCTGCCCCAGATGCTGTGAGGACCGGTCAGGGTCTGGCCGCTGGGCACATGGTACAGCCACTGTTGGTATAGTAATAACACCGCTGCGGTCAGATGAGATCACACACGCACTTCCGCTTCTGTCCCCCTGTGCGGAGCTGCTCCCAAGGGCAATAAAGCGGCAGCTGGGCACCCTCCCCGCCCGCCCCACGGCCAACCATGAGCCACAGAGAGCAGGAGAACCGGGCCCTCCCGAAATGGGGCTGGGGCCCAGCCTGAGGGGCTCGTCCACAGCTGGCCTCCTGGAGTGGTCCCTTCCCACGGGTGGCTGGGAAGGAGGGTGTCAGTCTAGAAGCTGGTCCTGGGCCCGTGGCCTCTCGTGGCCTGGCCAGAAAAGGTCACCAGGTGGCCATGGTGGTGGTTTTCAGTTCTGAAGGGAGCTAGCAGAGGAGGGGGACTTGGACAACATTTCCTGAAGGTGGCCGGGGCTTCCCAAAGCTAGTCGCCATGATCCTCCATCGGGACTCATGCATCTGAATCTTCAAAGTGGTTTCATTCATTCTCGTTTGGCTTGCTTGAAATGTCTTATGATGGTGATTAATCATTTTACAGATGAGCAGATGAAGACAAAAGCAGAGCGACTTGTTCCGGTCCTCATGCAGCCGGCGAGGAGCAGCGCCGGACGCTGGGCACCATGCGCCCTCCGCGCTGTCTGCTCAGCACGGCCACTCCAACTCCACGCTGGCCGCTTTCAAGGAGTGCGGGGAGGGTGAGGCTCCTGAGGGGCCCAGCAGGAGCTGACCGACGCCTGGCTGTCTGCTGGCCACAGCTCTGCCTGACCATGGCTCTGACGCCAGTCCTCAATGGGCAGGCGGAGAGCTGCTTTTTCATTCACATCACCTGACTGTTACCCACTTTTACAAACAACCTGACTTGGTGGGAGGGTTGTCCTGGGCCAGGAGATGGAGCTGGAGTTGGCAGGGACCTGCTGGCAGATCTTCCCATCCCACAGTCCCCACCTCTGTGATCTCTGCTGCCACCCCTGGCCTGGATGGGAGCTGCAGACAGAGGCTGGGCTGCCGCAGTGACAGTTTTCCCACACACTTTCCCAGCCTCAGGGGTGTGTGTGTGTGTGTGTGTGTGCCTAAATCTGGTCCTAACTCGCCCTGTACACAAAGAACATCAGGGTTTACTGATGTCACAAAATCCAAAATACACATTAGAACAGAACACCCATCCTAGTACCTTTCTAGAGAGGAGAATAGGTGTTCAGAATTCACCAGCTTTTATGGCCAAACCACCGGGAAACCGGGAACTGGAGGAAGCTCGCCTTCCCTTCTCTCCATTTTCTGTCTCAGACCACCCCTCACCCCAGCGTACTGCAGAAACCCAGCTGAGGCCCCCACTCTGCCTGGGCTCACTTCTCTTGCCATCCCACAGAAGTTACTTGGCTTTCTGAGTTCTAGCAAAGTCCTTCATGCCGAGTATCAATTTAGCTACTAAATCCCTGCCAATGGGAGAAACCAAAAGAGTAAGACTGGGGGGCAGCTGAGTGGTCTCTGCACCCCAGCGGTGCACACTCCCATCCCCTCGAGCTGCTGCACGGCACAGCCTAGTCACTGAGGGCTGGGATTTCTCGCCTCCGGACCTTCTGTCTCAGAGGCAGGTCAAGGAAGATGCCAGAGCCCGAGGCCCAGAACCTCCATCCTACAGGACTCAGGACACCCCGTGACACAGGCTCCCCTGGAGAGAGGTGATGACCCTGCTGCTGGCGGCAAACATCATCCCCCAGCTCCTGGGGGTGGCGCTCTTCCCAGACCTCTGGGAGTCCAGGCAGCTGAGGCACAGGGAGGAGGGTACATAGGCTGCTACCCCAGTGCCACAGACGTTCCTCTCCCCTTCCTGCTGAGCCCCTAAACTGCCACAGAGCAGGAGGGCAGCCTGAGGCTGACAGAGACACAGAGGGTGAGACACACACATGTACAAACCATTCGTTTTATTTTCAGTACTGGGTTTATACAAACTTGCAATATACAAATGCAGAACTCACAGGGACTGTTGAATAGCGGGAGCCAGTGGGAATGCTCTGAAAGAAGAGAGCAAACTCTGCTCACCTCGAACAGGATGGCATCTTCCCCGGGCAGGGGCTGGCAGGTAGAGGATGCTAAGGGATGCTACAGCAGTTTGGCCGCAATAGAGGTGCTGTTTACCTAACTTTTAACTCTTTGCCTAAGGTCACTTTTATGCTAAATAAAGACATTGAGATCATGAAGTTCCTTGTATGGTTTATTGTCTAATTCTAGTAAATCAAATTGGCCCCAATATGTGCATAAATAGATATATGTATATATATATATATATTTTTTTTTTCCCTTGGTTTTAAGAGCTGCCAGGTAGAGGGGAAAGGAAGTGACCCCACCCTGCTGCACTCAGCCCAGCCTCAAGACCAGGCCCCTTGCAAAAGCAGGGGAGCAAGCATAATAGCCTGCACCATGGAACGTCTCTAAAGTGACAGAATTCTGGGGGAGCCTCTTGGTTACTGATGGGGGTACTGTGCTCATTGGGGAGGGCCCCAGTGAGTGGTCAGGCTTTCCACAGCAGGCTTCAAGGGCCAGGCTTCCATCTGGGCCCTGCTCATTCATAGCAAGATGCTCTAGGCTGGGAACAGGGTGGCCGCAAATGCCAGAGTTGGAGGTCAGGCTTCAGATGTGGGCCAGGAGCTGTGTGCCCAATTCCACAAGTCTTGATAGCAGATCTAGACAGACTTCCGTCCTTCCCAAATCTCTGCAAGTCAGGAGCATTCCAGCTCCCTCTGATGATCGACGGGCAGGCTGAGAGGTGGAGGCGACGTAGCTCCATCCCAGCGAGCAGCCTGCCAAAGCCCTGGGGTTTCTTGGGCTGAGATGTTACATCGTCCGTGGGACCCTCCTCAACCAAGATGACTTCATGGTCTGGATGCCAGACCGAGGTGCCAGCCTCTGAGATTAACTCCAGAAAGAACTGTTACAGAGGAGCCAGAAGCCATAGGTGCTACTCCCAGCAGAGAGGAGCCGGGTGCAAGTAAGAGAAGTCCAAGAGACACCAGTCAACAGCGGGGAAAGCACAGAGGCCCGGCCACTTCCTCTGGGCTGTGTACCACTCACATGTCTGGCAGGGAGCGGAAGGATACCCGTGCTGTAAACATGGGCTGCCACGCAATCTGCCCTATGCAGCAGCGTGTCAAAGGCAGGCATCCCAGAGCCACCAGGATGTCCTCAGTGTCCTGCACATGCATGTCCCAGAGTCCTCCCACGTGGACAACCCTCACAGAGACAGCGAGAACCATCAGCGTTATCAAGGCCTTGGAGCCGGGCCCCCAAGGGAAAGGCCTGCCCCAGCAACACGCTCTCGAGGTGAGCTCTGGGGACCCGCCTTTCACTGACCAGCTGTGGGGCAGGAAGAGGCAGGGCACAGGGCTGAGACCTAGAAGCCATCACTGCAGCCTGGTCAGGTGTAGCCAATCCCATTCAGACACTGCACATTTTGAAAATAAGTTTGCTTTTTAAACAAAAGCATAATATACATCTGTCTTACAATAAGTCTTTGCTCTCCCCATCTTTGGATCAAAAAGGCAAGGGGTCTGGCCTCAACATGCTCAGAATGGTGTGGAGAGAAAACGGGCCTGGGCAGGCGCTGAGAAAAGGCCTGACATCCAAACGAACACGGTACCACGCAGACATTTTTCACATGGACTATCTCCATAAAACATGTATTAAGGCGTGTAAAGCAACACAAGGAGCTGGCTTATGACACGGGGAGAGAGGTGGCGGAGGTGGCGTTGTCTCTTGGTATTTCACATGTTTATTTCTAAAAATATCACTTTAAAAAGAAGAGAGACAAAGAAAGGAGAAGGCATGGAAAGCCCTGAAAAATCTGTTTCTTGTGGGAGAAGAAGGGTGTGGAGAGAGGGTGACCTGGGAGTACATCCCACCTGCCAGTGCGAGGAGCAAGGACAGACCCCGGCGCTCGAGTGGGAAGTGCAGTCGGGGTCATTTTTGGGTTGCAAAAAAGCCTGTGAGAAATGAAAAGAGGTGGAACCCTCCCAGTCTGGAGTCCCTCGGAAGCATGAGAATACCCTAAGCACCTAGAACAGTGCCTGGTACATAACAGGTGCTCGATCTGTGTTTGCTGAAGAATTGCCATCTTCGCTTGCATGTGAACCAGGAGTGGTCCCAGCCATGAGGAGTGGAGAGGAGCTGGGGAAGGAAGCAGTTGTCCTCGGAGCTGCGGCTGGTCAGTCTGAAGTCTTCAGTGGCAACTCGGGCAGAAAACCTCTCAGGCCTGTGGTCCCATTTCCCCCGCCTTTGTCTCTGGCTACATTCATCTCAAGGTGGGTGGCGCTCTGCCTCTGTCTCTCCAGCAGCCTCCCTGGGTAGGTGGACAGCACGCCCAGCCTTTGTTATCCTGTGCTAGATGTCTGGGATGCGGGATCAGGCCTGGCCCTGGGCCCCCAGACTCTGGCCTCATTCCCCTCCCGGGCCAAACTCCCGAGGGGATGGCAGCACTGCCCCGGGAAGGCTCCGAGCTGGCCACAGCCTGCGTGAGGCAGATCTTTCTTCTGCTTGGCCGGGGAGGGAGAGGCAGACACCAGACCCTGACTGGAAGCGCTGTCTCCAGGCTGGCATCACCGATTCCCTCACCCACACCTTGGTCCCCATACCAAGCACCTCAGCCGAGGCTGCTGTGTGCTCTGCTGGCCGGTCCTCCTGGGAATGAGGTGGAGGTGACTGGCTGCCCTGCACTCAGCTCTGGCCTTGCGCTCTGCCCGCCGTGGGGAAGCCCATCCTGTCCTCCTCCCACTTCCCTGCCCTCCTCACTTGCCTACGCCTCCTTCTCCCCCTTCACCACTCTCTAGGACTCTCCTGTCCTCTCTGCTGTCCCTTCTCGACCTGACCTCAGACACTGCACAGACCTGCTGTTCTCCACCCACAGCCAGCTCTGGCCCCTGTGCCAGCCTCTCCCTCTCGCTCATCCTCTTGTCTTTGGCTCAAGCAGGGTGGTTGGTCTCCACCGAACACTGTGAAGCCTCATCAGCAGAGATGTGGCAAA
Organism: Petromus typicus; assembly: GCA_004026965.1. Classification (NCBI taxonomy): domain Eukaryota; kingdom Metazoa; phylum Chordata; class Mammalia; order Rodentia; family Petromuridae; genus Petromus; species Petromus typicus. Next base: position 22,548 of record PVIR01013507.1, read on the forward strand.
GCCTAGGACACAGCTGGGCAGACAGGGAGGGGTGACGGCAGGCACTATCCTTGGCTCAGAGGGTCGATCTCTCCTTCACCTCTAGTCTTCCCTTAGACAGTCGAGGGCAGGCTCTCCACCAGGGAACGTTCCAAGGGGGCCACCACCTTGCCAGCCAGAGTCAGGCCGGGGCTTCCTGCGACGTGGGCATCAGAAAGAGCGCCTCCAACTCGCCATCCCACTTCTGGCTAGGACCACAGCGTTAGCAGCGGGGCTCTAGGCACCCACATCCCTTTGGCAGCAGCCCTGGGCCCAGCCTGGCTCTCCGCGGCGCTCCCACAGGAGCGTGTGGACGGGGCCAGGGTGGGCAGCCAGGACCTCAGTGGACGCTCAGAACGTGGCTCTGTGGAGCTTCGCGGCATTGGCCTCGGCCAGGGCTTGCACTGGAAAAGAGAATCGAGGTGAGAAGACAAACACAAAGCCAGGGGCTCCTGCCAGGCTCCCAGGGGAGAAAAAGGCCTTTGTGGAGCTGCAGAGACCCAGAGGTCAGAGGTCTCCCACCTGCCTGCTGCTGGGCTGCTCTGTCGGGCCGGAGGGGAGCGCCTCGGGCTGTGGGGTGGGGTAGGGCTCTCCCTGTACATTAGTCTGGGGAGGAGACGCTGCTCCGGGGGTTCTGGGGGGGGGGTCTGTGGCGAGGCTGCTGTGAGTGAGTCTCAGCAGATGGAAATAAAGCTGGCGGGCCGGCAGAGGACGGGGCAGACAGGTGAGGAGGGCTCAGCGCCATCTCTTGGCTGCTTCCGGAGGAGCAAAGCCGGTCGGCCTCGCTGCATCCGAGAAGCAGCGCCCCCATGCGACGGCAGCCAGGACTGCACGGAGCCCGGGAGGCTCAAGCGGACGGTTGGAGGGAGCGCGAGGGGCCGGGGAGGGAGAAGCAGTGCGGAACGAGGGGCAAAGGGAGCTCAGTGAGGGCCGGGAAGGGGGTCCCAGTCCCGGGGCGGGTGGAATACACAGAAAAGTGCTTACGTCCAGCTCAGACCCGCAAGGCGTGGCTGCTGTCGGCGCCTCGAGGGCATTCAGACGAGAGGGGGTTGGCTGGTGGAGTCGGGGAGGCAGGGGAGGTGGGAGGGCTTGGGGTGGCGCATTGCACTGGAACAGAAATGAACAGGGCGGTGAACAGGGGTGGGTCCGGGGTGGGGGAGGCTGCGCACCCAGAGCAGGCGAGGCCCCTCCGCGGGCACGGCACGGGCGCGGGCAGGCGGCGGGGAGTAGGGCAGGAGCAAGGGGCAAGGCAGGGAGGCAAGCGGAGGACAGCGCTGGGCTGGAGCGGGTCAAGGAGGCGAAGCGTCCGGGCATTGCGGGGCACCAGGGTGACTGAGCGAGCGGGCGCTCCCTGGGCCGAGGTTCCCGCTTCTACTCGGGAGCTCTGTGCCCTCTGCTACTGCGCATACCGGGAGTGGCAGCTGGTAGACAGACTATGTCGTCACTAATAATGATTAACAGCGCAGTAAAATCACACTAAGCCAAATTGGCCGGCCAGCAGCGAGCAGGAGGAAGGCAAGCGACCCCATGTAGATCGCCTCCACAGAAACGGAGCTCTTTGACCCACGCAGAGTCAGTTCCACGGGTTTACATATGAGCAGGGCTCCAAAACGTCCCCCGCCAACACATCAGACCCTTTTTTCAACCACATGGGAAAGGTGACACCTGAAATGCCAGGCCGGCCCCGAGGTGGGACATTTGGATTAGTGAGACTTTGGCTCTCTGATCATTATTATCCCGTGTAAACAACAGCAGAGTGGAAGGACAATGGGAGGGAAACAGATCGCTGGGCAAGCGGTCTGCGGCCACCAGAGCCCACATTGCTCGGGGGAGCTGAGTGGCAGGAGAATGGCGCAGCGGTAGCTGCTGGGCTCGGAGGAGAACCAGACCTCAGCCACGGTCCCACTGCGTTTGCAGCAAGAGGACGCCATGGAGAACCCCTCAGGCCCTTGCTCCCCACCCCACTTTGGGCCTCGCCACCCACCCTGCCCTCTGTGGCAAAGACAGGGCCACAGTGGCTCTTGCACACACCCACATGTGGACAACCTTTGTGGCTATCACATGGATGTAAAGTTGTGTCTTCCGGTACACAACACACAGCTTGTGCCTGGGATGTGGCAACACTCACTGCACACAACTCAGACCACGTGTGAGTGCACTCTCAAGCCTGTGTCCTTCCACATGGCCCAACATGCTTCAAACATCACATACAAATACACTCACAAATGCTTTCAGACACACCTCTGTGTGCAGATACACATCACTGACTCAAGGGCTAGCTAACTGGCAACCTCACTAGACAGTCAAAACACTGACAGCTAAGCAAAGAATACTCCAGGAAGCAGGATACAGCTGCATTACACATGGGCAGAGGCCCCACGGAGCCCGGTCTACCTCATCTGTGCACAAGTCTAATATCGGGTGACCTGCTGGGGATCTGGCCTGCAGATTAGAAAGAGGAAAATGAGGGAGGGGGTTTGAAAGGCTCACTGAAAGTTCAGAAAGTACAACTGAAGAGAGGCTTTTATAAAAAATAGGTGGAACTTTGGAAATGTCACAGTTCAGAAACAGTTCAGAATAGTACAATAGATGCGTACATGTCAGCCTGAAGGGCTCCTGTCCCAGGTGCTTCACGGAGGTACGGTTTTCAGTAGTGAGGAAAGGACTGGGGGGGAATAAAAGTGGCCAAGCTTATGTATACCCCAAAACAAATGTAATTATGTATCATAAGCATATACTAATAATATTTTTAAAAGGATATTTACAGACCAGGGATTTAGCTCAGTGGTTCCAGCACCTGCCTTGCAAGCGCAAGAACTCGGATTGGATTCCTGGTAACCTCATACAACAATGCTGGGCATGGTGACTCACGTATACTAGCAATCAGTACCACATACCACAATGCCAGGTGTGGTGGCTCACGCCTGTCATCCCAGCACTCAGGAAGCAGAGGCATGAGGACTGTTGTGAATTCGAGGCTTGCCTGGGCTACATAGTGAGTTCAGGGCCAGCCTGAACTACAAAGTGAGACCTTGTCTCAAAAACTTGAAAAAAAATAAAAAAGAGTGGTATTTATAATGATATTAAATGAGGAAGAAAAGTTAATTATATAGGTACAACCTCCTTAAAGGAAATATTAAATGTACATTAGGAATATATCCATGAAAATAGTTAAAATTCATAAATGTGACAGATGCATAATAGCCAGATGTGATGTTAAAATATGTGTGTCATAAGTACCTTAAGTGACACTTAGAAGTGTCACCCAGACTCATACTCAGGAGAATCCAGTCCCACATACACAGATCACACACAAATGCTTCAGTATATACACACAGAGCTCCATTGTTTCTTATCCTGTCCAGAAAGCCACCCACACACAAACGTGTGCATTCACAAATGCTACTACACCCATATATTGTGCCCCCCACAGGCATACACACACTCTCACACACACGAACTGCAACCTGGACTCACACACAGGCCTCCACGTGACACCCAGAGACATTGTGCGCATGTGTACACACATATATCCCTGTTTTTGCACTCAAATGTCCTCTCTACCTGCACACTGCACGTGAACACACACGTGTGTCTACAAATATAACTAGACACACACTGCACGTGATATTCAGGCCATGTGCAAAGCTCAGAAATGCCACATCTTCTCCCATGGCACACACTGGATCTACACATACCAGGCAGATCTGCAAGCTTTACCAACGTGTCACGATCACTCTGTCCCTGTAATACCCACACTCAGGCGCTGGGCTCCACATCCTGTGCCTGCTGTCCTTGTGATCCATGCCCAGCAGTGACCCGACACAGTGCCCTGGGCATGTGCCCATGGCCATATACATAGGCCCAGGACCAGCCTTAGCTCATGGGGATCTGGGCCATGGGCCAGGGGGCACCGTGGGGACAGTGGCTAGGTCTGAGGTCTGGCCCTACCACAGCCATGCTTTACATAGTTGGGGCTTTGGCACAAGCAAGGTGACCATTTGCTAGCAGCGCACAGACCCTGCAATGTAAGCCCGGTGCATGGAGGGTAAATCTGATGGGCAGAGTGGGTCTGTTTCATGGGACCTCGGGCTGGCAAGCTGTGGCAGAGAGAGCCAGGGCTGGGCAGCACAGAGTGAAGCTGTGTGTTTGACACACTGTATACTCTACCCTCTTGAAACAGGAAGTTGCCTTTTGTCCAGAGTATGTGGAACTTGATCTTTGGATGGTTTGAGTTCATTCTGCAGCTAAACTACAGGGAGATTCCATAGAGGCCTTGCTGCTTACAGCCAAACTGGTTCTGCTGCCTCTTGGCTGCAGGAAAGGACTCCTCTGTCCCTCAATTCGACCCTGTCCCCACTGGACAGCCTGTCTCTGAAGATCCTTAGGGCCTTTTCTGGCCCCCCACTCTAAACTTCTTTATTTCCACAATTTTCTCTTAGGCCTTACTTAAGTCCCTTTTGTTGTGGCCCACAACCTCTTGGTTTCTAAATAGCCACATTAAAAAATAATGAAAAAAAGTTACAGATGGTTCCCATTTCAATTTCTGCTACTGCTACTTCAACAACTTCTACCAGCGTCACCAACACCACCACCATGATCACAGCTACTTCTGCCGGCTCGCCTTTATTGAGCATTAAGCGCCAGGCACGGTGCTAGGAGTTTGGCAGACATTGCTCTGACCCTCAGGCTCTTGAGCTGAAGGCAAAGGTCCTGATGTGGATTTCACAGGTAAGGAAACAGAGCCTCAGAGAGGCAGAATTTGAATCTCCCTTCGTCACCAACGTGAATGGCCAGGCCTTTAACCAGCCCTCCCCAGGATCCAACAGCAGGCTGCCTGCCTCTTTCCCAGCTGTCTACACCGGCACCCTGGGTCTGTCTCTCTCCTCTACCAAAGTCCCCTCGGTCTGGACTCCAGCATCACTTCTCTTAACTGTGGCCTTCAAGGTGCTCACTTTGTTCGGATATAGTCTCCAGGGTCCAGGACTTAACCTCCGCTGCCCTCTGCCACCCCTACTCATAGGAAACTTCCTTCACTCTTCAAAGCCCAGTCACGTCACCGCCTGTCCCATGATGTCTTTCGTACGTAAGGACGGAAAGCACTTCCTCCTTTTCTCAGCAGGGAAAGAGTGTTTGGCTCAGCGGCCAAGGTGGCGATTACATGACTCAGCTCCTTGGCTGCTGGCTTTTGTAATTCTCCTTACATTCTTCCTACCTGCACTGGGCAAGCAAGGGAAGCAAGGGGCTGCCCAGGAGAGCCGCCTCTCTCCCCAACTACTCTCCTCCTTCCCAAGCCTGCTCGGTCACCACCTGTCCCTCTCCATTCCCCTGACCTGCCCAGCAGGATGGCCTGCTGTGCTCTTTGCTGGCCTCGGACCACTCTGTGTGAGGACCGTCATGGCTCAGAGCCCCTCTGCGCTCCCTGAGCCTAGCACAGTACCTGGTGCTCAACAAATGCTCACCCTGACCTGAGCACCACGTTCTTGGCCTTGCGTTCTCTGTCCCTGTTCCCCTCACAGGGTTGGCTTCCTCCCCTACAGCGGTCAGCTGGTCTCCCTGGCAGAGCGAGGCCAGCCCCTCTCACCAGACAGCATGCGGCCCCGGCGGGAGGCCTCGGTCGCCAGGGCACAGGAGATTTCAATCCGCTTCTCCTGCTCCTGCAGCTGGCTCTCTGAGTCCTGGGGCATGTCCACAGAGTCCCCCTCGCCGATGGGCACCACGTTCTGCATACTGAAGAGGCATAGACACACAGACATGGAGGGGACAGCATGGTCCGATTGGCTTGGGGTGGCCCGCAGACCGAGGATGGCAGGGAGGCCCAGGGGCCTGTGAGTGCCCAGCCTCTAGTGCCTAGCAAGACTGCCCTGAGGAGTGAGTGGGACCCTGGTGAAACAGGTGGGACCCCTACTCTCCACGTTTGCAAGTGAATTCAAAGGTTCACACGAACACTTAGGGCAGCCTTGAGGGAGAAGTCCGTGGAGGCGCCTGCGGCTCTGTCTTCACGGCACCGTGTGCATGAGCCCAGCGCCCGGCCGTCTGCTCCTGGGCCTCTGCTTCCACTTGGCCTATCCCACAACATCTAGCATCCCGTCTACCCCAGGTGCCAGGGAGGGAGAGGAAGTGGAGGCTCCACAGGTTCCGTACCTGGACTTGGCGATGAGTGTCTTGATCCTTTCCACCTTCTTCTGCTTCTCCTTCAACTCCTCGGGGCTCAGGGGAGCGTCGGGTTCCAGGTCAATATACCGCTCAGGGATGAGCACTTTGTCCGGCGTGGAGAGCTGTGGAGGGACAGAGGTCACCTCCACCTCCCCTGAGGGCCCCTCCTACAGTCCCCTCCTGGCCACCACGTACCTCCTTATTGATGTCCACGTCATAGTGCTGGGGCTCCAGCTCCATCTTGCGAAGCCGGGCAATTTCCTCCCGTGGCGTCTCGTAGGCCTGGCCGCCAGGCTCCTCCGCACGCAGGGCCGCCTCCAGGTTAGAGATGTCCACCTCGTGGATGCTGCGATGCCGACGCACCTAGGGGACGGACCACCCGTGTGATCATGGCCACACCACTGCTGCCCCGGCCTCTGGGCGGCTCGCACGTGCCGCTGTCCTCACATCCCATCCCCCACGCCCTCACGTGCCCCACTGCACCGCATCGCCCCGCTGCAGCTCTCCCGAACCTGTCCACCTGCAGGGCCTCCGGGGTACAGTCTCATCCTCAGCATCTCCTGTCACACCTGTCACCCTCCACCCTGCTGTGCCCAGTGTTCACATTCCGCGCCATGCATTCTGGGCACTCAAGTCAGACTGTCTCATTTGGATGCCTGATTGTTTCATAGCGTAGAATTTTCAACCCACCAACTAGAATGTAAACTATAACAAGGCAGGACTTAAGAATCAGAATGTCTCTGTATTTTTCCAAAATGTAGTGGAAACAAAAGTTAAGCAGGTGCCCTGGGCTACTCCCAGCTCTGCATTTAACAGCTGTGTGGCCCAGAAACTGCTCCACATCTCTTGACTTTATTTCTTTATGTGTACAGCATAAATATTTCCTTTAATTCCTAATCCACTGTCGGAAAAAGGGCTTAAACAAGCACAGTGAGCTGACCCAGCTCTTTGAGAAGTCCCACCCATCACTCCCGAAATGTGTGTGATGCTGCTTTTGCATGATACATTTTGTACTCTTCTCTATTATCTGGATTTTGTATAATTCATTTCTAAAAAAAAAAAAAAACCCCACAAAAAACAAAACAACCAAACAAATTTAAAAAAAACCCCAAAATAAACAAAAACCCCCACAGTATTTGTTCCGTTGTGTGTATGTTCCGAATATAGAAAAACAGGCACCTGTTGAAGGAACACTTACCCCTGGGGAGAAGTCTCCCCTAGCTACCCCGGGTGCCCAGGTTGGGTTCTTCATGTCTTCTCCCCTCCCCCAAGCTTCCTGGCATAGGCTGGCCATCCCTAAAAGCGAGCAGTGTGGCCAGAGGCCAGGCCTGGCCCTTGAGCTGCCGGGAGGACATTACCACTTTGTAGGCAGGTCGGGTGCTGGGCTCAGGGGCCGGGCTGGGGGGCAGCTGCAGGCTCCTCCTTTTCTCCTTCATGGACCCGCTCTGGTGTCTCCGCATCCTGTCAATCTGCTCCTCGACGCTCATCTTGACCTTGCCCTCGCCGGGGAACACAGCGCTCTTGGGGCGCTCCTGCTGCAGTGGGGAATGAGTCTCTGCCAGGTGCTTCACGCCACAGCCAGGCTTCTTGTGTACTCTAACGCCTCGCCGTGTCCTGCCGCGGGAAGCCTGGCCACAGTGGGGATGAAGTCCTGACCCCGCAACTGGAGAATACAACTTGATTTGGAAATATAAGACTAACCTGAGTTAGAATGGGCCACACATCCTTAAGTGCATGTCGCTGTCAGGGAGATGAGGACAACACAGAATAGAAGGTGTGAAGGTGGAGGTAGAGATTGGCATGAACCAAACCATTCACCTAAAAAGTAACACCAGCTACTACCAGCCCCGGCTAGTTTGAGAGGGGCATGGACCAGCCTCCAAAACGAGCCAGACTGCCCACATCTCAGTCGTGGACTTCCAGCTTCTACATATATGAGAGAATACATTTCTGCTGCTAGGAGGCGCCCAACATGTGGTGCGCATCCCAGGAGTCCCAGGAAACTAAGGTGGACTTTGGTTCTGGGAAGTGCAGTGCTACTCTGAAGAATATCTAAAAATATGGAAGAGACTTTAGAATTAGAGAATCTTGAGGTAAATGACAGAAAAAAACCTGTATTTCCTTAAAAATGTGATAGGTAGAAATAGAGATTTTAAACGTGATGATTCTGATGAGGGCTGAGAAGAACTGAAGAGAGTGTCTGTTATCTGAAAGAATGTATATATTATTGTGGACAGCATGTTGGTAGAAAGGTGGACTTCTGGGGCTGATACCCACAGGTGGTCTCCCTCTGAGCTACAGCCAGTAACCTAGGCAGGACTTGAACTTGCAATCCTCCTGCCTCAGTCTCTCCAGGCTGGGACTCTAGGCCTGTGCCATGAAACCCTGCCGAAAAGTGGATATTAAAGGTGCTTCTGGCGAAGTCTCAGAAAGAAATGATCAGCATATACTGGAAAGTGCAGGAAAATAGTAGAAACTTGGCTGAATTACAGTCTTTCATTGAGTGGGAAGCAGATTTCTAAGCAAAGCTGTGAAGCTGTGACCTGTTCCTCTTTGTATTTGGAGAAAAAATTGGGAAAGAAATACATTGAAGGAAGTGTGAAGCCAGGAGAAACTTAGGCTTTATTTTTTGGGAGGTTCTCACTTCCATTGGGAAGCTCACTGATGGGAAAGTATGCCCTACATGTACAGAGCACAGCCTGATTCTTTTTCTCTTTCCCCACTCCTCACCACAATAAATATAATCATTATGTACTAAAACATGTACTGATAGCACTAAAAAATTAAATGAAAAGCTAAAACCTTTAAAAAAAAAAAAAAAAGAAAAGCACGTCCTAAAGAGAGTCAAGGATGTGGCTGGACCACCTTCTACTGAAGAGACTAGGCTCAAGATTCAGGGCAAATTCGTCACCTCCGAATTCAGAAACAGCGTAGGTTATCCAGCCAAGATCTACAGAGCAGCCTTTAAATGGATGGCTCCCCTTGAAATACACGAGAGACCTGCGTGTGTTTTTGAGAATGTTATATCAGCAAAAATTGGATGAGGAGGAGGAGGGAGGGAGGAGGAGGAGAAGTAGGGGGGGAGGAGGAGGGGGAGGAGGGAGAGGTAAGATGGAGGAGGAAATGCCAGATTTCTGGGATTCTATAGGCAGGAAATGGACTGACAGAGCTACCTGCCTATGAACATATGCTAACATTCCCTTCAAGGAGAAGAGAATGAAAGAAAAGCTGAGGAACAGAGCAGAGGCCAGAGAGCTGGGCCTGGCAGCAAATGCTACCGGAGCCCCCACCAACCACGGGGCAGGATGGCCAGCCACAGACCCGCTCAGGCTTAAAGCCTCACCACGGGGCTGGGTGCAGCTCAGTGACAGAGGGCTCGCCTGGGGGTGCGGCAAACAGATAGAATTTTCCCTGCTGGATTTCAAACTTGCTCGGGCTGCTGATTCTTATTCCTCTCACTTTCCCCTTTTCAGGACAGACATGACCATCTCACAGCTGGTCCATCATTGTATTTTAGAGGCTGATTGTAGTTTAGATGAGCTGATTTTTGAGTTGCTCAAGGAAAGAGGAATTTTGCCCCAAGATGGACGATATGGATGTGATTAGATGAGATTTGGGGCTTCTGAGCTAGAGATGTTTAGGTGAGATATTGACGTTGATGATGATGGGAACCAACTATGTTGTAAGTGGGGTCAGCATCAAGCCAGGGGCTGTAACTACTGAACAAGAGCGGCCCTCAGAAGATGCTCCCACATCTTAGCGTTGCATCTCTAGGTACCTTATTTGGAAATAGGTCTCTAGAGATTTAATCTCAAGGTCATTGAATTAAATTGGTCCAAATCCCTTAGAGGTGTCCTTAGAAGACAGAGAAAGGAGCAGACACACAGAGGAGACTGCTGCAGAGGAGACAGACCAGATCGGTGTATCTACAGGACTAAAGCATGCTAAGGATGCCAGGCACCAGTCGGGAGTAAGGGAGAGGCCCAAGATGGCTTCTCTGCAGTGTCCGAAGGAGCCAGCTTTGCTGACAGCTTGGCTTTGGACTTGGAGCCTTCAAACTGAGAGAGAACAAACAAACAAACACATGTTGTTTGAAACTCCCCGACGTGCACTATTTTGTTGTTCTCCACGGCTCTGGGAAAGGCATGCACTTCCCTGGGCGCATGAGCACATTTGACTCTGACCACTGGGTTTGCTGCTTTCTCTCTGTTGTGTTTGGCCAGTGGCATGTGACGACTTCTGCGTTTACCATGCTTGTTTCCCTTGTCCCCTGACATGCTTCCTTGAAGGAGAACTCTTCTCTTGTTCTACCTGCCATCCTGGGTGTCTCGTGTGGGAATGGTGGGCGGGTGAGTAGGCACGCTCACGGGCCTGGCTCGTGCCCCAGGAGCTCCCGAAGCCGGCAGCACAGACTTACCCGGGAGGAGATCCCATTAGTGACTGCACTGGCTGTCCTCCTCACCACTGCTGAAGGTGTCACCTCTTCATCAGTGGGTGACTTTGTCCGAGGGGGCACAATGCCAACTGCCAACAGACAGAGCAGCACAGTGGGCATCACAGAAAGCAGAGAGGCGGGAGCTTGCTCCTCAGGGAGAGACTTGCTCCCATGCACCACTGCAGTTGAAGGCTCCGGGCGGGGAAGCACCCTGGGTATGAATGAGCACCTAGGGGTCCCCTCTGACCCTTGGCCCTACTCCAGGGAGGATGGGCCAGGAAGTACCTTTGTTGAGGGCTGCCTGCTTCTCTGCATCCACTTCCTGTCTGGTGGGCACAAGGCTGATGTCTCTGGGTGTGTCCAGGGCTGATGCCTGGTGGGGCTCTTTCTTGCTTTGCTCATAGTTCCCCTTAGTCTGGGGGCAAAGGGTGAGGAGATAGTTGAGGTCAGTGACTGTTGGGGGTGATCTCAGTGCCTCCCCCTCTCAAGACCCTGAAGTCACGGGGAGTGAGGAAACTCCACGCGCCAGCCAAGAAGTGGGCAAGAGTGCACTGCACCAGGGACCCACACTGGGGCACCGTGGGGAATGAGAGTTTAGTTTCTAGAGGAGCGATCCGGGCAAGCCCCACCTGAGAGGCCCCTTGACCCAACCTGTTATCTCACCAAGCCCTGAGAAGCACAGATTTATTGTGACCCTGTCAAAGAGTGGCCTGGAGCTGTGGTGCAGCTGTGGTGTGTGCCACGGTGGGCAAGCAGAGCCATCTCTGTCACATGCAAGGCAAGTGTGTTAGTTGTTCCGTCTAAACGAAAACCTCAGTGTTCAGGTTTAGTTGCAGCAGTGGTACTTGGTGGTAAGTAAGTGGGCTTTGATTTGCAGTTCGGACACTTGGTCTCGAGAGGTCTGCCACTGGCCTAGACTTTCTACGGATTCTGTCAGGATCCTACATCAGACTTGGGAAAATGGAAGCGAGTGGGCATGGTAGTTGACGCCTGCAACCCTAGCACTTGGGAGGCTGAGGCAGGAGGATCTATGTGAGTTCAAGGCCAGCTGGAAGTACATGGTGAGATTCTGTCTCAAAAAAAAAAAAGAAAGTAAGAGAGAAAGGAAGAAAGAAAACAAAAGCAGGTGGGCCTTGGTGTCAGGACTGTGGGAGAATGAAAAAGGCAGTTGCTGTGGACTCACAGAATCATGTGTTCAGAAGGGACCTCAGACATCACCTGAGCCACCTCCTCCCATCGCACAGTGGAAGATTGTGTCTTGGTGAGGAGAGTACAGAGAGGAGGCCAGGTGAGAGGGCAGAGGCCAGCTGGAGAGCATAGGAAGGTCCCATCCCCTTTCTTTGCCTTTCGAATACCAGCAATGCTCTGCCTGCCTCGTCCGTGAGCCTGGAAGGGCTGCACAAACCGCTCCTAGCTGCACCTCCATAAGCACGTGTATTTCCCAGGTTGGGCCCGGGACACTCTCCTCACCACAGGGCCCCTTCCGAGCCCAGTTGTCCAGCTCCTGGATCCTGGAGGATCAGGTGAGCGAAGGAACCAGAACAGGGGAGAAGGGGGGCTGTGTCCTGACACCCCTGGGCTCACAAGAACCACAGAGGACAAGCCAAGGCAGAGGCACAGACAGGAGGCATGGGGCTGGGGCTGGGCAGGTGGGTAAGGGCCTGGAGTGGCACTGGGGTGGGTACCACTTGATCCATGGCGTTGGTAGGGAGTGGGACAGGACACCAGCTCCCAGAACTGCTGTCGGAGAGCACAAGGGGGAAAAGCTGCCGAGATGGGTCCACCCACTTCCTTACCCGAGTTTACCAGAGAAGGCCCTGCAGAACCCACGCTTTGGGAAAACAAGTGGGGAGAAGAATCCCGGAGTCCTGGCCTGCCCTGCCCCTTCACCTGGCCCTTCACCCCTTCTTCTCACCCCACCCTCCAGAACTCAAGGGTGCTGGGTACCTGACCCCTGGCTGTCTCGCCACTGTGGAGCCAGGAAGGGGAGTTGGGGTATGGCCAGAAGCGGCTCTCGTTAGGGAGTGGAGGGACCGTAGGAGGAGACTCCAGGGGGACGTAGGCTTTGGGAAGGGGCGGCCGAGGCGGGCCGGGTTCCTGAGGCAGAGAGAACGAAGCCAGAGTGTTAGGAGAAACAAGAGCAGCCGCTGTGAGAGCAGGAGAAAAGAGCGTTAGCGTGAGGCAGACAACATTGTGGGAAGGGGGCCCCAGGGCCTGGACACCCGGCCCCAGCCCCGCCTGCAGAGCTGTCCCCACTGAGCCGAGGCTGGAGGTGGGGGGACTGCACAAGTATCCCTCTGAGGGCCTCAGAATACCCTCTGCCTGCAGGAGGGTCCCTGATTACCTGCTGACTAGAGTTGGCTCAGACACTGCTCCCCACCAACTCTCAACCCTGTCATCCCCAGAGCACTGCCCAGGGCCAGGTGTCTGCTCAGCAAGGGCCTTTCCAGAGAAGAGGGTAGAGGTGACAACTGGAGAGGACAGGCACAGGGGAAACCCAGAGGCAGGTCACAGCCCCGGAGCAAAAGGGACTCCATTAGGTAAAGGCCAGCGCTCTAGGGCTTGAGCGCCTGGGGAGCAGACAGGCATAAGCCTGTGTCACTTCAGGCAGCTAAGGATCTGGTCCTCCTCCAACCTACCTTACCTTCCACTTCCCCGGCTTACCTCACTGGAGCCCGGCTTGGTGGGGGACCCCTGAGAGCCAGACACCAGAGAAAAGGGGCTCAGGGGGCTGGTGAGGCTGGCGGAGCTGAGAGGGCTGGCTGGGCTGTTGGAGCTGTAGGTGCCCGAGGGCCCGAGTCCTCCTTGGGGGAAGAAGAGGGGAGAGGTAAGTGGGGGAAAGGATGCGCCAGCGGGCACCGTGGGGAGGAGGGAGGACTGAGTGTCTCGGAGCCCTGGCCTTGCTGAAGGAGCTCATACAGGTGCTGGGCTCACAGGCTGGCTGCTGAGGGGACACTACAGAAAGGAACATGACACAGCAGCTTCCGGGGTGTCAAAGCGCCAGCACGAGGGCCCAGGGCTCAAGGAAGGTGCCAGGGGCACAGGTCACTGAGGCCCATGTGCTTGGAGGCCAGCAAGGCTCTGGGGCGCTTTGACCTCTTCTGGGGGCAGATCTGGAGTATGCAGGTCTACAGGTTCTCTGAGCCGTCTACCTCGTCTCTTCTGTGAGTGATAAGGGAGGCTGTTTACCCCTCCAGGGTCCAGGGAAGGCCCTGCCTGGCTCTAAGCACAGTGAAGTTAGCAGCTGTGGGGTGGAGCCCCACCTCTGTGCTTGGCAGTGTCGGTGCCCCGGGACGGGTTGTTCTTCCTCAGGCCTTCCATCACATCCTGGATCCTCCAGATCTCCTTCTGGATCTGCCGGTTCAGCACCTCATTCTGGACAGATGAAGAACACGTCACAGGACACGGCCTCGAGGGGTGTCTCAGCCCTGACCCCAGCCCAGATACTTTTGGATCTGCACCACTATGGACCAGTGGGAAGCAGGAACCCTACACACACACGTGTGCACACACCTCTCCAGCACGGGTGTCTTTCCCTGGGCAGCCTCTGCCTCTTTAGCTGATATAAAATTGTGTCCCCTCATCCTCAGAAGTAAGAGTGAGGGCCCGTCTTTCTGAGCGACCCTGGGGCACAGGGTGGTCTGAGAGTAAATGTCCCTCTGAGCAGTAGCCATCTTGTAGGGAATGAGACCTTCCTGCTTAGTTTTTCTTTGCATTCCCATAGCTCCTTTGCAATTCCCACACCTAACACATGCCAAAGTCATGAATACTTTCATGACTTTCACATACTTTCACATACTTTCAGAAGGGGGTTACACTCTGAAGGGACAAAACTGCCTCTTACGCAGCAGCCCTTGGTACCTGGCACCAGGCTAAGCCCTTTGCTTGTACGAACTCACTCATAACACTATGTACTATGTACTATGTACTAACTCACTGCCTAACGCTATGAGGTAAGGACAGCAGCTGTGCCCACCTCAGAGACAAGAGACCTGTGCCCAGGGTACCTGTGTCCAGGGCCACGTGTTGGTAGGTGGTGACACTACCATTAGAAGGCCCACTGTGATCACCACTGTCTCATCGACACTGACCGCCGCCTGGATGGGGGTCTGCATGACCCACGCTCCTGGCCAACCCTACTCCACCTCCTAGTGTGTGTGTGTGTAGAGTGTGGCCACCTAGGGGACATGGTAGCATCTGACTCTGCTGGGTCAGGAAGATCTTGACCCTGCCAACAACTGCAAAGGGGGAAGACGAGTTTTGTTACCAGGGAAAACGTTGGGGGAACCAAGATATTAAATGCATCAGAACAAGGCTTGCAAATGAGCCAGAGAGGAGGTAGAAAAAGTTGGAGAAGAAAAGAATTCTGCCAAGATCTCTAGCCCATCTCCTACCTCTAGGATGACTGCTTCCCAGGAAGGAAAGTCCGTTCCTAAAACTCTTCCACTGCCTGCCCGTCTGTTTTCCTGAGAGATGTTTATATCTACATCTCTATCTTTCAGTTCCTCTCAGGCCCGAACACCCCCACTATGTGTAACCTGAGCGTCCCATGCTCTGGCTGTGGCTCCATCCCCTGTGAGTGGATGGAAATACAGAAGAATCCCACATTCTCTTCGTCCTGCATCTTAGGGGCTGTCAGAAGAAGCTGAGCCTTACTTTCATCTCAGGACCAATGCCTCATCTTAATGCTCTGAGACTGTTCAAGTAAAAATGGGGACCACTTAAAAATGGGGACCTCTTTGGTCCCCTTTGTCCAAGGGCCCAGAGAAGGCACAGAGCTTGCCCCACCCCCACCTGCTCGGGGCCCTTTTCACCTGGATGTCCAAATTGAGCTGCTCCCAGAGGTCATCATGCAGGGCAGAGACTTCGGACTCAAGGTTCTCATACTCCACGGTGCTGTTGGTCAGCGCCTGCAGGGAGGGGGCGTACTGAGAAAGCGATAGTCACCGAAGCCTCCCTCTGTGTCCTGCAATAGGTGCCTGGGGGCACAAGGCAGGGACACTTGGAGGGGTGAGAACAAAAGCCACTGCAGGATGAAACAGAGAAGGGTGAATCCTTCCAGGCACTTCTGTTCTGCTCCCCTTCTGTGTAGGTTTGGAGACAACCACTGAGGGAAAAGAGAAGAGGGCCTAAAAGGTGTTTATTCTCTGGAGCATTGGGACTGCTTCCATTAGGGGCCATAGTTTTGGCTGCAGGACCATTACCAGGGCCCTCTTCTCCAAGGAAGAGGGCATATGTGGGCAGCAGAGGTGCTAGAGCAGCCAACGAAATCAGTAGCCTCCCACGTCTTGCTGTATCAAAGGGATCCTGGCACAGCTTGGTTTGAGGGCAGGAAGCCATTTCCTGGCAGGGAACACTGTCAGGAAGCAGCAGGCTCACATACTTGCTGTCTATTGGCAAGGATAGATGAAGGTCTTTGCCTATGTGCCTCCCAGACAGGAACTCTGGGGAGAAGCCGGAGTAAGGCAGCAGAAATAGGAGGCAGTGGACACACAGACCCAGGCACCAGGTTACCGTGGTCGCCTGGGACAGCTCCACCCGGATGTTGATGAGCTGGTTCTGCAGGGACTCTTTCTTGTGCAGCAGCTTCTCAGGGTAGGCGGGCTGACTTCCAAACATCTCCAGCTCCTGGTGGGTCCCCATCAAAGCACTCTCCAGGCTCTCCTGAAGAAAGGCAGGCGGCATGGCATGAGCTGACCTGGTCATAAGCCAAGCCCCTCACGGTTCCAGTGGGCACCCGAGCAGAGGTGGTCCTCACACTGCCTGTGGCCCCGGAAGACCTTCGGTAGCTCTGAGTAAGAGCGGGACACATGTTTGAGGAAGCACAAAGCCTGGTCAGGCAGCTGAGGATGGAGACAGCAGCCCGCCCTGCCCAAGCCAGCCTGCCCCTGCAGCCACCCGGCGCTCACCTTCTCTGCTCGGAGCTGCTGCACCAGCTGGTCCTGCTCTCTCACCACCTTGTTCTGCTCACACAACTTGCCCAGCAGCTTCTGGGGCCCAGGGTTGGGGAGGGAGGGAGAGAGAGGGGGATGAAGGACACGGTTTAGTGGGGACCTGGGAACTGGCTGGCAGGGCCTGGCCCCTGGATACCACCTTCCCTCCCTGCTCAGGAGCCTTGAACCTTCACCATAACCACAGAGGTGCTTGGGAGGAGGAAGCTGGGATTCTACCTTTGGAGGGAAGATGTGTTTAATCTCTAGGAAGTGGGTCAGATCTTGGGAGAAAAGGGCTAAGAGCCTTGCACTAGGCTCCTACACCCTTACCCTCCTGTGGGGGTGCAATTTAATACAGGCGGCTGGAGAGATAATGTGGTCTCACCTCCTGCGGCGGAAGAGTGGTGGGGCACACAGGTGCTCGAGTAAGCAGTCTTGGAAAAAAGCAGTGCACAAGACGTGGATGGGGCCCTCAGTCCACAGGAACCTCCTCCTCTCCTATCCCGAGGCTCTGCCCTCCTGCCCTCCCTCCAAGGCCTCGTGCTGGCTGGTCCCAGAGTCCCTCTTCGCCATGGTCCTTCCCTGATGAAACCTGTCCTGGCCTGCTGCACAGGGCAGCCTCGGCAGGGCTGGCAGTGACTAGAGCGAGAGCTGCTCTCCGCATTCACACCTGTGCTCGTGCCAGCCCTCGGATCCTTTCCTCTCTTCTGAGCTGAGTCTCAATCCCTGGGCCTTTTCCTCTCAAGGCCCAGCTCCCACGCTACCTGCTTCATCCCTGACTTGCCTCTACGGTTGCAGAAATGCTCAGTGGTCCCACTTGGCGAATGCCTGTCGCCACCCACTATTCCCGCGCCTCTCACCTCCAAGGGCTGAGCCAGCCACCCGTCTCTTTCTAGTTACCTGGTGGAACTGTTGCCACACTGAGCACAGGGCAGACTGACTCAAATCCCAGCAAAACCTGCACTCCTGCCACGGCCAGTCCCACACCGCAGATGAGGGGCCAGGGCTGAGCGAAGGGGCACATGGGGCCAATGTGAGGGTCAGGGGTCAGTGTAAGATCGAGAGAAGGGGAACGGGGAGGTGGGTGGCATACGGTGTGTGCGGTGAGAGAACATGGGTCAAACACGTGACCAGAAGGAGAGAGAGATGGAAAAGAGCCCGCAGAGGAGTGTGGGGCTGGAGGCAGCAGCAGCAGGAGGCTGCTATGCACCGAGGGAGCAGGGAGAGTTGCCCTTACATCCGTGTCTTGCTCGTTTAACTTGTAGGAGTGGAGGCCATCCCGGAACACTTCTGGGTACGGAGGGACCTGCAGGAATACGAGGTTGGTTACCAAAGCAGGTGCGGGATGAGGCCGTGCGGGGCAGGCAGGCTGACATCACAATCCTGCTCCATTCCTGCCGGAGACTACGGCCCAGAAGCCCTGCAGCTTCCACACTGGGGACCTGGCTGGGGAGTCCGTGATGGTCCAGGCTGGACTCCATGCCACCTGTCCTCAGCTGATCGGAGATCAGAGCTGCTGGGTTCATGTGCTGTGGCTCCTCTCCCCTAAACTCCGGGGTAACAACCATGAGAATATCTGCTCAGCCGCCAGCTGTCTGCAGGGGGTGGGCACCAGGGAACGGGGAACACTGGTGCACTCTGTCCTCGTACACTGAGCACCGGTCACAGGTCTGCGCCCAGGTCAGGACTGGCAAGTATCCAGAAGCACCTCCGGGCCCAGCAAGTGCTGCCCGGCCCTGCACAGCAGGTGACCACAGCACACTCTGTACACTGTTGGCACCAGCTGGTGGTGCAAATCCCATAATACCCCTCATGCTTTTTTAACCCCACAATGTCTTTCAAGAATAGCAAACATGAATCAGGGGCCTGGACCATGAAAAGCAGCTCTGTAATCTCCAGTGCGGCATGAGATGTGGGTGCTGGTTGTTCTGATGGTTCGGGACGTGGGCCTCAGGGTGACCCATGAGCATGAAGAATGAGGTGAGGCAGGGGAGTGTGGGAGGAGGGGTGGGCTGAGCCCCCTCCCGGGAGATGAGGCCAGCAGATGAGCAGCTGGGCAGAGCAGCCTCATCCCAGAGGGGCGACCCGACCATGCACGGGCAGCTGAGATGGCACGACAGGGACCATGCTGCCAGGCAGAGGTCTTACTTGCACGAAGAGCTGGGCCCTGGGGGAGGAGCTCTCCACCATGCGGTTCACCACACTGATGAGAGTCTCGCTCTCACTCATCTGCAGCAGAGGAAGGAACGGATGATCCTGCTCAGACCGCGCCCGTCCGGGCCGCACACCCTCCATGCTGCCTCCAGGACACCGAGGCAGCGCCTCTCGGCCTCCAGCACCTGGGTTCACTCTCACCCATCAGTCTCCCCTTGCTAACTGCTCAGGAGCAGCGCCGAAGCTGTCCTGGAGGGGAGGCCACAGCAGGCGACTGAAAGTGACTCCCGCCCGGGACAGTACTGTGGTCCCGGGCACTGTGGCCAGGCTGTGACTACTTCCCATTTCTCACACTGCTTGGACACAGACCACACAGCTCAAAAGCTTATCTCCCAAATCCATGCCAAATGAAACAACTAGAAAAGACAACTGGGACCTGCTCGGCCTGTGTCAACCAATAGGCAGCCCGGTCCCCAAGGCTCTAGTGTATGTGGAGTGCTAAACACAGTTTCCAGAGCTGGGCTGGGAGCAGCCTGTGAGGATCTGGGATGGTGCTGGGAGCAAATAAGGAGGCAAGTGCGTTAAAGGGACACCAGCTATCGGAACCTGCTCTCCACCGTGTCATCTGGTACATTTGCAGAATCATTAGGGACACGGAGGGGAAAGACTAATTGCCAAATGAAGTAGACAGAGACAGGAGGAAGGAAGGGAAGGAAGGGGAGGGAGGGAAGGGCCAGCCCAACCAGCTCAACCAGAAATGCCATCATTTGCTCTGGTGGTTCCACTGTGAGGGGATCAGAGATGAACCTATCAGGGAACATCCCTGGCTGTGTCCCTTTAACTCCATTGTTCCAAGGCAGAAGGAGAGAGATGGAGCGAGGTGTGTGGGCGTGACAGAGGAGGACCATGCTGGGAGGATCTGGACCACAGTCTTTTTTTTTTTT
>PVIR01013508.1:0-41995 GCA_004026965.1 Petromus typicus
AGGAAAAAGGGGAAGAAGGATAGGGGAAAATAAAGAAGGGGATGAAAATATTTGAGAATAAAAACAAAGCTTATATATATATAAGATATATATAGGGGAATAATAAGCAGGGGAATGGGAAAAAAACAAGAATCAAGCTATGCCATGTACAGGTACATTTATTTGTTGAATGTTATCATAATGTATACATAATGTATATATACCAATAAACTCAACTAGAAAAATGTAAATTAGGACAGACATAACTTAACACATACAATACCATTATTGAACAATTTGTATAAAACTTCCAGTCATTGTACTAAGACCTACAGATACAGAAATAAAAAGTTCCATTTCTGGCTTCATGTGTCATGTGTCCTTTAAAAAAAAGAATGAGGAGGAGGAGGAGAAGGAAGAAAAGAAGAAGAAGGAGAAAGAGAAGGAGAAGGAGAAGGAGGAGGAGGAGGAAGATGATGAAGAAAAGGAGGAGGAGGGGTAAGAGGAAAAGGAAGAAGAAAAGGAAAAATATAGTTTAAACATCCAAGTAAATATTCATAGTTCTTCAAAAATTATATTCTAAAGATCAAGGTATATGCAGTGTGTGGATGTCTAGTGAACCCTGAAGAGATAAAGAGGAATGGAAGAAGGAAGTAGTAATGATGCTGAGTCTGGAGAAGACAATGACAAAGAAGTAAGAGTTGTCAGGACTAGTACTGTTAAGTGTCTTTTTTGAGTAACTGTAGGGCTTCTGGGAAAGTGAAAATAAGGAGACAGTTATGGAGGAGACAGAGCTGGTATGCTGAGCTGAAGAGTTAAGGTTTCCTACCATTGGAATCAGGACTTATGGAGAGTTTCCATGCTGGGATTATAGGAACAGATTTCATTGTGAAAATTCCTGTACAGAACTGACTGTACATGCAGAATGTAAGAACAGGATGAATCTGGTTAATTAAAGAGAGAGTGAAAACATAGTTCCGAAATGTGCATAAGAAATGATGAAGTCTCAACAAGCACAAAGTAAGTGACACTACATGAAGATTATATAAATCAAGAAGAAAATAAGTAATAATGTCTGATAATTACTAGATAATTCCATGTGCAATTATGCTTTATGAATGTTATTATATTTACCAACCATTCAGTTTTGCAGAATGAGTTTATATGAGATGTTTCATTGTTGTCATCCCTATTTTTCAGGTAAGAAAATGAATCCAAGAGAAATTAAATGATTCACTCCTGATTGCAGGTGGTATCCAGCTCATAACCAGCTAGTAAATGGCTGAGATAATGTTTAATCCCAGGCTGCTTGGCTCTCAAATCCATGTTTTTAAGCATTTCATTTGTCTGCCATTGTGGAGGGAGGATATTTTCCAGGACTCTCCATAGATAGTATCAAATTCTCTGTATGCACCAGTATGGTGAATTTTAACTTAAATTTAAACATGTAAAAATACTACTGTCTTAACCAGAGATCACAGGAACCTCAGTTACACATTCTAAGAACATCAACAGATCTCATTTGTTCCCTTAAAGGAAGTACTTTTTGAATTCTCTCTGATCCGTGTCAATTGCCAGCATCATAACTGTGATTTTCTGTAGTGATTATGAGAAATGAAGATTAGTGGGAATTAAATCCTGCAATTGGCGTGAGAGCTCTAATCACTGACTGGCTCATAACTGTGTATGTACCGAGTATGTAACTGAGTATACACTATGTTGATTTGGAGACAAAGGACTGGTTTTCATCCTAGGCACAATGAAGTGGACAATTTAAAACTTAGCCATGCCTTACTTCTTGGTATTCTTGTTTAATATGTTTTCAACTAACCACAGTTAGTTGAAAATATGGATGAGTGAGCAGTAATGGATATCATAATGCCTCAGTGAGATAAATGGTATTAACAAAGTTGTCTGAGTTGGAGTAGATTAGTGAAAAGAATAATTTCACTTGAGGCAAGTAAAGTATAAAGTGGACATCACATCAGTCATCTTTTCATGGCTAGAAGAAAAAAATGTATCAACATGATGTAAAGGTGGAAAGATTTGATTTGGCTTATGTTTTAGGGTTTTTCTCCATGGTCAAGAGGCTTCATGTCAGAAACATCTTGGCAGAAGTGTGGCAGAGGACAGCTTCTCCACATGGCACCAGGCAGGGGAATGAGAGCAGGAGAACAAGAAAGTAGATTATCTCCTTCAAAGAGCGGATCCCAGGGACCTGTTTCCTCCCACAGGCCCCACTTCGGATGGCACACTTAGCTCATTAATGGGTTTGATGAGGGTAGCACATCATGATGAAGTCACTTTTCTAAAAGTCCCACTTCTGAACAAATGGCCTTGTAGGGGAATACTTTAGATCCATACACACCTGACATACCATAACAACCATGCAACATCATAGAAAGTTTCTAGTGGACAACATGCTGTATAACCATGAGTCTGGTGGAGAAGTATGGGTTACAAACCTAAGTAAAAGTTAAAGTTCCATGTAGAAGAAGCTATGGCAGTCAGTGTGCCTCACCCCAGGCATGTCGAACAAGAGGTAGCAAGGGAGGAGTTATGGCGCACGGACATTCACTTGGTTGGTCACTCAGGGGTGTAAATATCTGGAAAACATTAAATTGTCTTAAGCAGTAAAAAATTGAGCTGTGTTCAGCATGAGCATGACAAAAATGGCAATTTTTCAGCTGTTTCCTTTAACAGCTTAATATTGTGGAGGACATTTTTTTTTTCTCTGTGATTCACCACCCTTATTTTTAGTAGTGCCCTCAGGGTGGCTGCCGTGTGACTGCAAAATGGCTGCATCAGTTGAATATGTTCTGTTAAAATAACATAAAATTAGAGACACATAAATATTCATATATGACCTATTTTCTAATAAGTTAGTTATCCCTGAAGTGTCCCAGCAGATGTGTTTTAAATTTTCATGGACCAAAACCAAACCCTTCAGTCTCCAGGCCTGTTAAGCTGATTGCCTTCCAGGAAAAAGTGACTGTGATCGCTTCTGTCCACTTGGTCATCACCACGGTGTGGACAGTGGAATAAATATCTCCTGAGTGCTAAAGGGGAAAAACAAATAGCTCCAAAATATTGAAATTTCATTCGGAGCAAAAATGAAGGTGGGGCTATTCTTAAGAAGTAGACAAAAAAGAGTCAGAGAAGAAGACAGAAAAGGAGAAAATGGTAGTGTATGATGACGCAAGGGAGAAAATGGTTCTCAGATGAAGCCTGAAAAGGGGCAAATTTAATTTATATTGACACAAGGCTAATTTCTTTTTTTCCTTTCTCTTCTTTTCCTGTTGACCTTCCCTTTTGTTTCTTCCCTTGCTTTTCTCTCCTCTCTTATCTAGTTTTCATTTTTTTTTCCCTTACTTTTATTGGGCCAAGTCCCACCAAGACAATCTCTCAGGTCACGACATGATCTTAAAGTCCAACCAAGAGCTTTATTACGCAGCTGAGAGCCATCTTTTTATGTGGAAGAAGGCAAATGGTAAACTGGGGCACAGTGTTTAGAGGGAAAATCTACTATCCCCAACCTGTTATCTGATGGTTTTTATGCAGGAGCAATTAGGCCATTCTAATGTTAAAGTGCAGAAGCGAGTCATTACAGAAGCAATGATTAGTAGTAAGTTCTAGCAAGATACAATCTGCGGCTGCGCGCATCAGTTGGGTGGACAGTTCCCAAGGAGACAAGTTCTGAGTTCAGCGGGAGGTTACAGGATACAAGGTGGAGGATTTTAACAAAATGGCTGTTTTTATGTCAAGTTCGGTCTCACATTTTCCCTTTGGTGGACAGATAAAATAAGAAAGAAAAGCCCGGGTCGAGGATTTAGCCCAGTGGTTCTGGCACCTGATGGCAAGTGCAAGGGCCCGGGTTTGATCCTCGGTACCACATACAAGGCCGGCGTGGAGACTCACGTCCACCAGCAATCAGTACCACATACGACAGTGCCAAGTGTGATTGTTTATGCCTGTAATCCAGCACCTAGGTGGTAGAGACAGGAAGATTGCTGAGTTTGGTGCTGAGTTCGGGACCAGCCTAAACTATAAAGTAAGATCCTGTCTTAAAAAAAAAAAAAAAAAGAATAAAAAGAAAGAAAAAAGAAAAGAAAGAGAAAAACTTGCTGTACAGAACATATGGGAGCTAAAGAACTGAACAGCAGTAAAGAAATATTAATAAATTTAAAATTTCATTAATAAAACAGTACTAAGATTGGTAGAAAAGTTTTTGAGGTCTTAGGGAAATTACTGAAAATCTATATAATTTTCTGACCCCATGCCAGTACATGTACTTGCAAAATTTTTAAGATTAGAAAACATGTGCATTGTACAAAATAACCTTCACACAAATTAAAGAATATTTAATATAGTTGATATGTATATTCCTTTATTTGTATTTATGCTTAGTTATGCAAGTATAACCCTTATAAAAATTAATCCTTAAGTTTTTTTTACTACGAATAACTAAGTTATAATTTTAAAATAATATAGACAATTTCTCCTAGTTCTTTACAATGGATAAATGTGCTGTAATTTGCCACATGAAAACATGTTTGAAACTATCTAGTAAAACCAAATATCTCTGCATAGATATATTCTTATCTTCAAAAATGTGCTTAGTAAAGCAATATTACATGTATGAATGCAATAACTTTACTATTTTCAAAGACACTACCAAAATTTCACTAAGTGGACAAGTTCAAGAAAAATATTTTTCAAATGAAGGAGACGTCTATGAATTATTCCATGATGTCATGAGAAAGGATAAATATCACTTTTTTCCTAATCTCCAACATGTTCCCTCTGATTCAAGGGACATTTTCACTTAGCCTTATAACAAAATCATGCTAGACATATATATGTCTCAAATTCTAAGAGGTGTTTTGTCTAATTTATCATCTTTACTTCTCAACAGTTCTTACATGACCTTAATTGGTGAATAAATATAAGTAAATAAAAGCAAGTAATGGTTACAAAAAATGGTTACATAATTTGGGGCGGAGCAAGATAACATACTTGTGTCTTAATTTGTTAAGAGATAATTAAAATACTCAAACGTATAGTTGTTTATTACACATATTTTATATAATTTTACCAATTTTATTGCATATAAATGTTTAATATTTTTACGCTTCTGAACAAGCTAAATTTAGTAGAAAACTCATGTTGCAAAATTAACCAAGTATTCAGACTTACATAAGCAGCATCACTGATCTTATGATGGTAATAACTTTTAAATGGAAGTAGAGGTCATAATTAGAAACAAAGATTCTTTCTTATAAGAATGTATATGGAAATTAAGCATTTGCATTGTGGAATATTTGTTAAACTACTTGGGCTAAATATGTTCCATTTAAAATTGGCAGTCTCCCTTCATCTCTGTGAATCTTGGTTTGATTGCCACATGTCCTAATGAAAGATTTAATAAATCTGTGCAGTTGAAAGTGTAATCCACAGAAACGATGTTTAGTCCTATTTTTAGAGCAGGTTGATCAATGTCTACTTTTTTTAGACTGGGATGAGATCATTACAGACCACTCAAAAAGGATTCACAATGAAGCATTTTGCATTTTTTCTTCATGCTAATAAGTATACACAGATAATTAAAAACGGGAACTTCTATCATTCTATAAATACTTACTTGTCACAGTAAACTCAAAGTAAGCTTTGTTCAATCCCCTGAAATAATCCTGAGTCACTGAGTCAGTGGACTAGTTGAGAGAGCAAATTATTTTTGCTGCACCCTTCAACTGCACTACTATAACAAATATATTATAAATATAGTTACAAAGACTTACTATCCAGAAACTTTTAAGCCAGTAATGAGAGTAGAATGCTAAAAAAAAAAACCCAAAACAAAAAACTATATTCTGTTTTGTGAGGCTCAGCTATATCTTTAATTTTTTTTTTTTCAGAGTATGAGGTGATGTCATCTCATCTATATCTTCCATTGCATATACCGCAGGTTTTATTCTTGTCCTGGAACTTGTATACCACAGCTGGAGCTCATTCTCCTGGTTTCCACAATATCAAATATGCTATTCTCCACTTATTACATTTTAAATCAACAGTCCTTAATTGACTGGGGCACGTTAGTAAGTTGTCTGTAGCTATGCATGCTAAGATAGTTTGGGGTTAGCCACAGGCTCACCTCATGGGCCAAGTCAAAAAAAACCCTACAATAGTAAAGTCTCACTCCAGTGAGAAACATTTAGATAGTTGCTGAAAGGAAAAAAAGGAATATTATATGAAAACAGCTGTGTAAGTCATACTGTAAGAAGTATGGTTTTATATATTTTCCAGCCTAATGTATTTTGATTAATTTAATTGTTCAAGTAGAAATTAAACATCTTTAGTATATTTGAATGAATAAAAAGTAAGTTAAACGTATCAAATATAAAAGTTTTGATATATATAACAACATATGTGTAAATCCCTTGAATTTATCTATTCTTAGTTTTCTTTTTAAATTACATACTTATTACTAAATAAAGCATACTCTATATCATACAATTTTCCAAAACTCTTTTATCCTGTTTTTCATACAGTCCCATTGATCCTTTTGAATACATGACTTGAAACTTAATACTTGATATTCAGCTATAGTTATAATCCTTTTTAGATTATTTGGCAGCAAAAATTGAACAAATATATCATTTTTCAAGGTTAATTTTGCAGGAATTTTACTCTTTCCTAACATAATTTCAAATATATTACCACAACTTTGTATTTTCTCTTAAAAATAATTTTTCAGCTTTATAATTTTATTTTTCCTGTTTCATATTTGTCATTACTGTACATGATTCCATGTATAAGTGCAGTTTTTAATAATCTTCTTTACTCAAAGAAAAGAAACTCAATATTAAAGTATTCTTGAATTCTATTTTGGAGATTACCTTACAGTTGATATAGGCTACTAAGATTTTTTAAATATACTTCTAACACATGTTCACTACAATAAATAGAAATCACTTTTTCCAAATATCCTTTGTAATTTCCCAGTGTCCTTAAAACCTAGAAGATATCGCAAATGAGGTGAAACACATGAGAAAACTGAAAGTTGTCCGGAAGAGGAAGATATATCCTCTTTCCCATCACTCCACTTCAGCAGCTGTCCTGAGGTACAAAGGAAAGGGCCAAACGTCAGGTGACAGGAACGGCGTTGAAAGTGGCCCTGGAAGCCATAAATTCCTTAATTTCCAGACATTTTAATGGAAAATTTAAATATGTACCTCTCCTGTGTAAGTCGCTTATTTGAAGTTTCTGTCTTATCTATCTACACCTAATCTTAATTAGTAAACTGTCTAGAAATTTACTTTTAAAAATATAAGGCATTCTGAAAGTCCTGAATGAATTGAAACTTAGTGAAATGTTAACAATGTATCTTTATTATCTTTCCAATTATATGTGAGTACCTAAAACTTCAGAAGGTTGTAAAAAGGTTACTTTAGTTTTCTTTCATTTTAAGTAACAGTTATTTCCATTGCAAACTCACTTGCACAATAAATTAGCTCTACATAAAAAAGGGAACCTAAACAGACATGAGCTGCAAGGCCTGGGTCAAGGCAAATGTCATCGACTATAAATAAAAAATTGGAATGATTTCTGAAATAATGATCTCTTTCAGAAATAAGGTTTTGTAGGATATCAAACAAACAATTATTTTTCAGTACTGACTTAGTCCTCAAGTTCTTTACATGACTGAGATCTAGTTCCACAAAGTTTTACAGTAATAAGTTAGTGAAATATCTGTTTTTATGCTGTTAATCATAGCTGAGGAACTGAATTTGAATCTGTATAATATTCCCGGAATTCTTTTTTTTTGTTTTCTTTTTCTACATAGGAGAGAGGGACCATTTTGAAGTTAATAGGAAACTACAAAGTTTTAGTTTCTAAATGTTATAAATAAGAAGAGCATTTGAAACATAGAGGTAAAATTATTTTGTAAGGTTATACTTTAAACAAAACCACCCATCTCAATAAATGCAAGTTGAAAATTATATAATCACAATTGATAAAAATATATAGCAGTAGACAGAGGCTAACCCTAAAAAAGAAGCAAGGTTTTGATTTGTGCAGAATAATAAAGATCAAAAGGCTAACAAGCATGCAAAAGAGAAGCCTAAACTAGGTGACACAAAACTAGGGACTAAGACAGGCTGTATTATTTTGTAAAAGGGGGTTGAACATAACAATTAGTGAAAACTGAGGTGATATGCTTACTGAAAAGTCACAAGTCTACAGAGACCAAAAGGATCGAGAAAGTTGACTTTTGATATTTGGCCTAAGTTTCAGTGACTATATTTCCTTAATACGAATATACACTCTTGAATAAGAGCCATGGATCATCATTTCAAGAATTTCTGGGTGGAAATTTTACAAATCTATGAACAGTTTACACAAGAAAACTAGAGAAGTAAAAGGAAGAACAAAGAAAGAAAAAAATTCAAGAACTTTTAATCAAAATAAGATGGCAAAGTGCTAAGTTAATGGAAAATGAAGAAAAAATTTATGAGCAATAATTTTTTAAAACTTGCTGGAACTGAATACATTCCCAATAAAACTAAAACAATCAGATAATGATGCTTTAAATTAATGTATATTTAATACTCTATAAAGCAGAATGTGATGTGTAAATACAATAAAAAGGAAAATGCACATATTATCAACACCAGTTAATTAAAATTAACCAAAAAGATATTGTGTGTGTATATTTTTTACAGTAATTTATTTATATAACTTTATCATCTAGGCTGATCAATCCTGCAATCTCTCTACAGAGGGAGGATTAGGAGGGCTAAACAAAGAAAGATGATGCTGATATGATTTCAAGGTAAGTGGGGAGGTGAGGGGGCAGTGCTAATTTGAGCAAGGACAAAGCACTCCAAGCTAGCCGCTATTTAGTGGGTTCACACAATAAGTAGAGAAAGTCTTGAGTAAGTCAGAGGATGCTGGTGGTCTTATGCTGATGAGGGTCATAGGTTAAAGAGGATGCGGAGAAGGACAAAGCATTCCTACAATAGAAGGTAGGACGAAAGAGCAGGATAATAAGAAACTCGTCCTTCCCCCAGGATGAAGCTTTTCTCTTACTTTTCTTATTACCACTCCCATCTCAAAGAATCAGAATGTCCTCAGTTTATACAATCTTTCCTGGAGGGTCAGAGCATCACAGGGACCACTGAAGCCTCAGCTTTGGAAGATCCACAGAGCTGTTTCCACATTCCCTAGCTGGCTTACAGGCAAGGTGACATTGGGCCTTAGCTCTAATCATAGATAATGAAATGATTTTTCCCCAAAATTATGTAGAGTGGCTCTCAATACTTTTATGACCTGATAAGTGGTATATTTTTGAGACAAGATAGAGTGAGTAAAATATAGTAACTTAAAATTTAATATTGAAGCTTTTATTTAGCAAGCAACATAGAAATAAACACACCGAATATAATTAATAGAAAAAGAAGCAAATATCTTGAAAATGTGATATTTTTAATAAAAGAACACAAAGCACTATACAGCATTTTAAGAAGTCTACTCTTAGTTGGGTGTGGTGATACACATCTATAATTGCAGCACTGGGGAGATTGAGGCAGGAGGGTTCTCTGGAGGTCGAGTCCAGTCTGGGCTACAAAGAAACATTTTGTCAGGAAAAAAAAAAAAAAGAAGAAAGAAAGAAAAAACACAAAATGAAAACAAAATAAAATTTCTACCCTTAAATTAAAGCACTATGCAAAGAGAAAAATATCAAAGAAAACAAACAACACTCATTTTAAATATAATGAGAATTCTAACATCAACCCTGCAGACCTGTGCATAAATTATGTATCAAACTAAATATAGTCATTTTAAAAATATGATTTGTTGAACTCCAAAGATGCAGAACAACAAAAGTTACTATCCTAACAAATTCTGGGGAGCAGTTCAGATTCATAAATGGCTAAGTACTTTTTAAAAACACTCATTCAGAAGTAAGAGGTAAAGCTTAAGGGGGGAGACAGAAGGAAAGTAGGAAAAGAAGAACCCTTGTGCATGAAAGCGCACTAAGCTACAGGTGATAATTAGTGCAGTAATTAACAGGCTGTGTTGATTTGAGTAACAATTGCCCAACTAAATTGGCTCAGCATAGTTCCCGGTGTGGAAAACTCATTGTTGGAAGGCTTTTCACCTGAATGTAGAAAAGGGAAATCAGGAAGAAGGCTCGATACTCTTTCTTCAGAGGAGCTCTTCTCCTCCCTTTCCTCATGGATGTCATCTCTGGCTGTCTGCTGAGACTTTTCAGCTTTTTAATACAGCCATGCTTATGACACCATAGCGAAACCAGGCCTTTGATGGAAGCTCTCCAGTATGCAAACAGACATTTCCCGTCCTGCGGCACCCGATTCTGTGGGCAGCAATTGTAAGCCCATCTGGTAAATCCTTACACACTTTGTATGTCTTGCATTAAACCTGTATCTCTACTAAGCACCGAATGATGCACTTTGGATTCATTGAAATGTTTGTGGCAACCCTCGCCTAGAATAAAGCAAAGTGGAACTCGACTATTAATGCATGGTGAAACCTGTCATATGAGACATTGGATTAGGTGCAAAGGCTTAGAATTAGGGATTTTTTTCAGTTACTTTTTATTCTCTTAAAATATTTTTATTAATACATATCTGCAGTATATAATGATTACATTCATCATGGGAAACTGGTGTATATATACATAGAATATTTTCTTTCTTACATAAACTTCCCTTCCCAGGCCTCCCTGACAGAAGCAAATAAAAATTACTGAAGGGCACTTCCACAACTACGTTAGACAAGACTCCCACACACTCCTCCTTTCAACAGAAATAAGCTGTCAGTGAAAAATAAAAACCACTGAAGAAAATAGTTTTCCTACATTTGGGTAAATTCAACAATAAAAGCAATAAAGCATAAATACTAATTTTCTCTTATATCTAAGATGATCTAAAAATATTTAACAGTCTAAAAGCAGTCTAAAATGATCTAAAATAAATAGATAAACCTCAACAAATATGTGGTAAGTGAGGGGAATACTTTCAATTAACTCCGTATAATAATCTCAAATTATATCTATTCTAACATGTTACATATTTTATTGCAAAAGGAATTTTATAGTTTATCACATTTGACTATAATACTATGTCAAAACTTATTAATAGTTACTGAGTTTGAACTTCGGATTTAATTGTTATTGTTATTAAATATGCTTGGTTAACAGCATCAAAACCAAATCTCATTACATCATTTTGATAATTCAATAATTTCAAAGGGAAATGATGAATAATAATTTTTGAACAATTAAGTAGATACTAGAAGGCAAAGAGAAGTAAAATTAAGACATTATAATAAGTGAAACATGGTAACTTACTTTTAGCAAAATAAAAATATAAGATCAAGCAACTTAAAACTGTATATGGACATGGCTTAGCACACAAATCAGGCCATAGTATGCCAACTTAAAAAAAAAAGTTAAGAAGTATCAATAAAATTGAGAAATATATTTCAAAACTTGTAATGGAAAAAAAAGTTAAGAAGTATTAATAAAATTGAGAAATATATTTCAAAACTTGTAATGGAAAATTAGAAATGAAATGAAATGAAAAATAATAGAAAGTATTTTCCTCTCTAGTGTAGGAATCAAGAATGGGAAATTTGAAACTAAAACCTTTATTTTTTTATAGAACATTCTACCATATGATTTTTAAATTTATTTTTCTCACTTGATAAAAACTAAAATGAAATAAAAAAAAATAAAGTAATGCATCAGAGAGCCATAGAGCACAAAGGACATGTTTTTTAAGGAAATATTATATTCCTTCAGTACATAGGAAATATTGTACAAATTGCAACAAGGCATAGTCTTAACAGAAAGATGGCTCCAACTGATTCCTGTATTACCCTTATTTGTCCATGAAAGTTTTGATTAAAATTACAAGACCATATTCAATTTAAATGATTATTTTTTGTTTTTAAATTTATTGAATTAAGTTAAAATTTTTCTTTGAATATGCAATTAAAAGAAACAATGTTGTATTACTTTCTACATACACACATATGTAGCTTTTACCTTTTAGTAGCTTTTCACTCACAAAAGCACACAAATGTATACACGTACACACAAACATGCCATTCATATCACCCATGTACTAGTTTATTTAGACTGTATTGTGTAGTGGAAAACAACAACAAAAAATGCTACTACCCAAGAAAAAATTGTTTTGAGACAATAAACTAAGTAGGATGTAGAACCACTTATTTATAAATTTCAAAATGCTGTTTGTTTTTTAAATGCAGCAAAGTACTTATTGTAAAAACCATGACTGAAAAAGTCATAAAACAGTAAAAGCTGATTATTTTGTGTGACCATCTGCCCTGGGGTTGAAGCTGTGTTAGATTTCATGTTGCCTGCTGCTCTGTCCTCAAGCCTCTCCCCCTATCTGTAAAAGAAATCAGTGAAATTTTCCATGGTGCTATACTATCTTCCTGATTATTGGTCTGTACAGTTGGTATAGAAGTACATTATAAAATGTAAATTTCTAAATTTATAATTTCAGCTCTTTAGTATTAGTCCAATCTCTATTCCTATAAAATAATCATAGCAAACTTATGCAGTGTAAAATACCTGAAGGAAAAATCGATTTCATTTTTACAATTTTGTTGAATTTCAATTTAAATAATACGGTACTAGGAGTCCTTTATTTATTAAGAATGCAAATAAGCAAATTATATTCTACAGATAGGCTATAAATTAATCTCAGAAGTTACCACAAGAAGTTAAAAAATAGTCTGTCAGTAGAGGATGAAACCAAAGCATCTTTCCAAGGAGACATATATTGTTACGCATGCTGTGAAGTAATTTTCACTGTTATCAAGAAATATTTGGGCAGTTTTTAAAATATATTTTTGATACAGAAGTATTCTTGACTAAACATAAAAATTATACATGTGGATTTTAATTCCTTTTGCATCTATTTTATTTTATTCTTTTTTATGTTCTTAATGACAGCAAGACTTCCAAAATTAATGATAATCTGTTGTTTATAAATGATATAAGATGAGCATTTTCTTTGTTCTCATCTATGCAACTCAGTGTATTTCATTCTTTTGTATCCTATTGTATCCAGTTGTCCTTTTCATTATAAAATTTCTCATATACAAATTTAGTTATTCTGTGTTTATTTTAAAATTATCTTTATTGGTACATTATGAATACACATCATAATCGCATTCAACATTAAGAGTTTGTACCAGAATATGACATGCAATGATTCTCAGTTTTTCCCTTTTCCCCCCGCCCTGCATCCCCACCCCCTCTATATACAATCTTTGTTTTCTTTTTCCTTTATTATTACCACATTAGTTTTCCCTCATTATTTTTTAATAAAAGTTAATATCTACATTATCATAAAAAGAGCTCAACCTTGATGCAAGCTTACAGAAAACAGATTTAAATTAAAAAAATGAAGTTTTCTAACATAATGCTTCTCAGAGTCTTTTGCATTTTGAAACATTAAAAGACATACTTCTGAAAGAGCTTCATATATTTCAACTCAGGACTTAGTATGTTAATGTTATAAAGTCAGTCATTTATAAATTCTAGCAGAAAATGGTCTAAGTTTACACAATTTCCAAATCAAATAGGTCATGCAAACTATTTCCTTGCTCTTACAGGACAGAATTGAATGTGACATTTGTCTGGTTAGGTTAGAAAAACAATACCTGCAGTACTTCCCGAGACTGGAAACATTTACATACACTGATGGTTTACCAGTGTACGCAGAGTCTGACTCTATACTTCCTTTCATGTGAACAATTTTCAGGATATATTAAGCTTTAAAGTGTGCATGTCAGTTGCATGGGTTACTTTTTTCTTTATTTGTAATTATATGACAAAATTTAATTTTGAGGATTTTACCAAGAAACCTTAATAAAAACAAACAAACAAAATTATGGGCCCAAACAAATAACTGGTTAAATAAAATGTGACATAAGATTTAGTGGAATAAACTATAGTAACTGAATTTTATTTAATAGAGGAAATATTTATGGTGTATCATAAACACTTTTAAAAGAAAAATGTATAGTTTTATATTAATTTAACAATATCTCTATATTAATTAATACTTAGAAATAAAATGCCTGGCTATGTTGTTCATTCATTTGTTTGGTTTTTTTTGGCAGTAGTGGGGATCAAACTCAGCGTTTTGTGCTTACCAGATAGCTGTGGAAACACTGTGCTACATCCCTGACCCAAAATTCATGCATGTGTGAAATCATTAACTGCTGTCTTCTGAATTAATAATTGATATGTGACTTTCACTATCTTTCTGTTTGTGCATCCTGAAGTCTACAAACTGAGCATGATTTGATAAAATATATTCATGGTTACATATTCAGCACTGTCATATTAATGTTTCCTTTGTACATACTTTAAATGTTGTTTAAAAAGCATTTGTATGCCTTAAAATACTAGCTATATATGAAACACTATGAGTAAAATAGTAAATAAGGCAGACCTTTTATATGTATATTACAAATACATCATGGTAAGTGCCAAGAAAAAATTCCTTATGGTTAATATTAGAAAGCAAAACCCATAAGTTTGGGAAAATATTTTTAGAGAAATAATAGCATAGTTCAAATAGAAAGTTTCAATCTTAGTTTACAGTGATATGGTAGCAATGAATCACTCTAGGCTAAAAGTGAAACACAAAGGCAGAAAAACAGCTAAGGAAAGTGGACAATGTGTAAAAATATGGGAAGTGTCTTATCAAAGTTTGAAAAGAAGGAGATGGTGAATGGATGAGGAATAAGGATAAAGAGATTCTAAAGTTAGTAATAGTAATTCATTTGAGTTATGTAAAATAAGCTGCAGTCTATTCATTGTGAAAAATAAACCTTTCAGAACTAGGAGTTCTTCTGTTTCATCAGGCTCCTTCTGTTTGTTCAAACTTATTTTGTAAAGAATATCCCCCATTAAAATGATGAGATTGTAACAAAAAAGTAAGGAAACAAATTTTATATATATGGGGGGGAGATAGGGTGGGTAGGGCTATGAGAAAAAATGAGAATTAAGTTGTGTCTTATACTGGTACAAATCCCCATTATGGAGTGCAATCATGATGTGTATATGTAATGTACCAATAAAGATTAAAAAAAAAAAAAGAACATCCTCCATCTTAATCTACAAATTACGTCTCTCGAGATTCAGTACAAGATTTTTCCACTATATAATCAGAATATCCACATAAATGGTTCTAGAACTTTTTATGAACAAAAAGATAAATATTTCCAACCACACACACACAAGATATCTCCAATTACTGTGATTATATTGGAAAAGTTCATGTAGATTGATCTTGGTACCATTTTTTTGTGGGGAGCATTTCATGTTCAATAACACATTAGACATGAAATTTCTAACCAATTTCCCTTTGTGCTACTTAAAATGTGCATTTGTTTTTGTAATATTACATGATATGATGTTCTCTGTGGATGATATACATATATGTTTTTTCTTACTTTTGTTAAATCAGTCAGAAACTCTGAAGATGGAATATTGTATCTGGGTAGGAAGAAACTGCATGTGTAGTTGGAACACTTCAGTTGTTGGCATATATCCTTTTGCTGGTGAAGAAAATACATTTTATGCTTTGTGAAAAGTAATGATGGGTCTTACAAAAAGTGCTGTGTGGTTATAAATGTGATTTTTTTCATTTCTGAAGCCATAACATAGTTACACAGAAATTGTTTAAAAATGCTTGGATAAGTTCTTTTGTAAGTGTTAATAGCTTGTACCAGAGTGAGAGACAGGATAGAATGAAAATTTATAGACAAAGAAAAATGTCAGTGATATTTTAAGAAAAATTTCCAGAAAGAGATGTGTATAAGACCATTATACTAAAGGTTACTTATACTCTTCCTTTGACTCTAAATCTAGTCTAAGTTTCCACTATCTCACCTATTTAGATGAAATGTTATATACATAAAGAAAATACCTTTTCATTTTAAATGTCAACATCCTTGTTAGCATATTCTCCCTCAACTTTTCAGTGTAACTTTTATATAGACATTTATCTAGTTTGATCTTGGATACTTTATTTTCCATAAGCTTATACTTTCTAATTTTAGATCATGCTTCCTAATTTGGCATTCTTTTTTAGTTTTCTATGTACTTTGAGTCACTTTGTAGTTTAACTGATCATAGTCAAAGCTTCAACTAAGTCATTAAAAACAGAAGCTGCTTTTTATTTGGGAGATCTTTCAATAATGTCTATTTATTCAGAAATATTTACACATTTCACTGAAGGAAATCTCTTTATTGAAGTGACAAATTATTTTTCTCTAACATTTTTAAGCCTAGCTGTAAAGTCATTATATCATCAAGAGAGTTTAATATTTTATCAATCCTCAAACAATTCTTGAACATAAAATGAATTCTGTATTTGAATAACATTGACTCCAATGAAAGAAGCTTGAAGTTATTCTGCAATTACGAATTTGATTAAAAGTGCAAGAGTATTTATTTAGTAGATACCTATTATCTTTAGTGACTCTATAAAATTTATAAGAAGTCTCTAAAAGTCTCCTTACTGAAATGAATATATATGCTAAATATACACACATGTATAAAGTCACCCCATGCAACAATGAATAATCACAGTAATACTGAAAAAAGATAAGAGAATTTGAGATTTTTATTCAGGGGGGAGAACAAAATCAAAAGGTAAAACAAAGAAAATATTTTAATTTTATGACAAATTGCTCAAACTTTGAAGTAAAGTCTTTGATTAAATGAAATAAAATATAGTATTTCAACTTCCTGCATGATAGAAAAATTTGGTGGAATTTTATATAAATAGTGATTGAGAATAGTATACCTGAAATAGACTCTAACTCTTGTTTTTATAACAGTGTGAATTACGTTAATACAATTGTGGAGATAATTAGTACACAAACTACATGCACTATCAATCATTACTCTAGATTTTATGATTATGAATGTCAAATTTTTCCCATATTTCATAAAATTGTGAAAATAAAAGAACAATTGTTGATTCTTCAGTTTAACATTATACCATTACATTTTTTAAAAAAGGTTCATGCAATTTTCATAAAATTAGTTAGAACTAATATCCTGTAATAAAAAATGACTACCGATATCAAAAAAAAAAAAAAAAAAAAAAAAAAACCAAAAAACAAAAACCTGAAAAAGATAATGTGGTCATGAAGTACACTGAAAACTGTGAATACATTAGATCATTTTATCTAAGTATACAAGAAACCTGGTATTGTGAAGTAGGATTCAGGGAATACATAATCCAGAAGCTTCCCTCCACAATATCAGCTTTAAAAAAATTCAGAACGTGGGTTTATTTCCTCATTACCATTATTATAAATAGCTGAGTAGTTCTCAGATTAGTGGTCAAGGAGATTTTTAAAAGGAAGAAGCCAAGAAATTTCAGTTGTAAGTAGCTAATCTATGGATCATTTTGCTTCTTCTGGAATATAAATTCACTTTATGTGAAGCAAAATCCTAGCAGTCATCTAAGGTTACTTCATTTCATAGAGCATAGGGATGAATTTTAAATTATTATTAATGCACTCTATTTTTAAAAGTGTTTATCTTTCCAGAAATTTGAACAAATAACACAGGAGAGCTATTATGCTTATCTCCTGGTTTGTCCTATCATTATCATTCATGAATACAATAACTGTTTAAAAAAAGAGTGAGCCAATACTGAAATATTATGATTAACAGAAGTCCATAATTATATACATTTCCTTACTCTTTAAAAACAATTTTGTTTCATCATCTTTCCCAGGATTCCCCACTTAAAAATTGCATGTCCCTCTGAGCTGTTCTTGACTGTGATCATTTCTTTAAATATATGTTTGGGGGCTGGGGTTTTAGCCCAGTGGTTACATTGTCTGCCTGGCAAGCACAAGGTCCCAAGTTCAATCCCCAGTGCCACATACCGCAATGTCAGGTGTGGTGACTCACGCCTGCAATCCCAGCACTTGCACTCGGGAGGCAGAGGCAGGAGGACTGTCCTCAGTCTTAGGAGTACTGATGAGGTGCTCTGTAGGATGATCCTCTCCTAGAGTTATTTTGTTTCTATCCTGATTATACTGGTTATATGACTTTAGCAAAGTAAGATTGTGGGGTTAAATTGTAATTTTTATCATACAGTATAACAAGTGCATACTATTAATGTGATTTGTGGCTATTGATGCTGATGTTTATCCTTTTTGAATTTTTCAACTTTGTAGTCACCCCCATACATGTATACTTTATGTTTGGGTTCAGGTCCATATACACATCCCACATCTAGGAGTGAGGGGTTATATGCCCTACACTCGTGCAGACTATCCTTCAAGAACTCCTTAGAAAAAATAGCTCTTTCCAAGACTAGGGCAGGACATGCATGAAATGAGAATATTGTCAGGAAGGAAATGAATTCTAAATCAATTTATTTTATTAGATGTTTATTTAATAATTTGAATTAAATTACTCCTTTGTTTTATTGCTCAAATTGTTCCAGCTTTGGCCTTTGGGAGCTTTCAATTGCTTTCTGTGTCCCTTGGGCATTTGCTAAGGTAGCCCTTGGTTGTTATTGCTGTTATTTTTCAAGCACTGCCTTATGCTCTGAGAGTACAAGAACTCAGGATTAAAAGTACAAAAACGCGTGGATTAGAAAATGATAACAACCCCCCAAAAATCCAATTGCTCTTTAAGTTCATGATTCCATTGTCAAAAATATGTCATGATGCATTTCATATTCAGAAGATGACAGAAAATAGCAAACCCAACAAATGTGGATGGCAGAGAGTTCTGTCTTCCACCAAACACTGACAATCTCACTATACCTGAAAAATTCATATGTGGATTCTTCTTAATTCTTAAGTTATCTTGGAGTGACAAACATATGTGATTAGTTCAAAGAGTCTCTTTATATTGAACATATTTTAGTTTACTTATTTGATTAATCTTATTTTGGCAGTGAGGAGAGAGTGGAAAAGAGGCTAAGGCTTGTTCCACAAGATGTAAACAAAGACCATAGAATAGATGTGCAGTGTGTTCACATTCAGGAATTATTTTGCTATTGTTACTTGGTACTAATATTTCCAATATAGAAAAAGTTAGGGTAGCAAAAATTTAGTTGTCAGAACTGATTTTACACATACCCAAATATAAGTTATATATACATGACCTTCCACACCTGTATGTACACACACACACACACACACACTCACATACACACACACACAGATATCAGCATTAAAATGGACTGCATCTTATTAGAAGGATTGTGAACAAAACTCAATTCATATGTATTGAAAAATGGATAAAGAAAATGTGATATCCATACATAATAGAATGCTAGGAGGCCTCATTCATCATTGAGAATTTGTGGCTGTGCACTTATTTTTTCCCATTCCTCTGACCTCACTAGAAACCTCACTCCATATATATAAGTTTTGTTTCTGTTTTTTTTAAGTTTTTCTTTTTACTACCAAGTTTTTTTTTGTTCATAGTGAATAGCTAAAATGTACCAATAAACTCAACAAAAGGAAAAAAAGAATACTGTGTGACAATAAAGAAGATAAATGACATTTGTAAGAAAATGAATATAATTGAAAAATATGTTAACTAAAATAAATGAGACATATAAGCTTAAATACATCATAATATTTTTCATTTGAGTGAGGCAAAGTACAAATAAAAATCAAAATAAAAGACTAATAGAAGGAGACAGATTTTTTATCATATAGGAAATGGGTCCAGGATAGTGTGAATAGGGTAGAGGGACAGAAAATAAAAGATTTAAGATTTGGCATGTACACATACCAAATACTCATTACAAATGTATGCATTTTATGTCACAAACATGAATGAGAATAAATATATTAATAATAATAACCAAAATGAAGAAAGGGAATGTAGAGATAATGTGAGGGTTCTGGGCATGTAAGGAGGGGGAATGAAACAGAATCGAGGTGGATATAAACTTTATATATCACATATTAATAAAAACATAATTTCCATATTAATCAATTATTTCCATGTATTCTGAGTATTACACTAAAAGTAGAAATTATTTTCCAAGATAGTTTTAAAATCATACAACCTTTCTCTGTGTGTGCCTATGTACACATGTATTACACATTCACTTATATATTCATTTATACTTTTCAGTGTAACTGGCTTAGAGTATCAAAGAGCCCTTTCTAACATTTATTGTTTGATGATTTATATATGGAAGAAAGAATACTTTCATAGAATTCTTTCAAAAATATTCCAACATGCCAGTATGTTTTATCTTATATCTATGAAATAATACATTTGAAATGTTTCATTTAAACATAACAAAATTGATGGATAAAAATAAAAAATCATACATACTTGAGGAACCTTGTAATACTTGAACAATAGGTATACATTTTACATTCTGTATTGGGAAACATGAGGAATTAATGTGTAATTTAGCATGGATACATCTGGTTACATCTAGAAACCTGTAAGTGCACTGTGTGGTGTATATATGGCACAATCACATATATTCATTTGCCTTCTTTACTGAGAGATCATAAAAGAAATGACCCTCCACACCTGTAATAACAAACACTGGGATCTACAACTTGATTTGTAGCATTTTCTGCAGTGAAAGGAACTCATCCTTCCTATGATATTCGCTGATTCTCAGATCAAAGTCGAGAACACACAAGCTGAGTCATTTTAAAAGCTAATTTTGGTAATATTGATAGAATTTGTTCTAAGTTTAT
Source organism: Petromus typicus (assembly GCA_004026965.1). Lineage (NCBI taxonomy): Eukaryota > Metazoa > Chordata > Mammalia > Rodentia > Petromuridae > Petromus > Petromus typicus. The sequence goes on from PVIR01013508.1 coordinate 20,773, forward strand.
TATTAATGCAGTCTTCCTTACAGCTTTACACCATAGTGTGTGTGTGTGTGTGTGTGTGTGTGTGTGTGTGCATGTGTGTGTGGGTGTGTAAGACAAATATTTATTTTTTAGATACCCTGTGATCTTGTGAGAGTGTGGCATTCTGTATAAACCTAAGACTTAGTGGGTTATTAGAATACTGTTTTATTTCTTGTCCATGCAGTTTCCTGTGCAAATTTCAGGTATCCTTTTTTTTTTGCAATAGTTCAGAGAACCACACCAATGCTGACTTCACCTTGGCACTACATAACAGACCTAAAGATAGATCACAAAGAGGATCAGTGCTTATTCAAAATAGTGATCCAATAGGTCACATCTTAGAAACAAAACAAAACAAAACAAAAACAAACAGAACTATAGAGGCAATAATGAATAATCAGTCTTCTCCTAATTTAATGAAACTAAACTTTGAGTCTTCTGAAATTTGACTGCCCTCAAATAGTGGAAAACATATTTAGTTTATATTTAGAAATTCCATGTGCCACATTATTTGACCTTGAAATCTTTATCATTTCTCTATTATCCATGATATGTCTGCTAAACATAAGTGATCACTCTACGTAGAGTAGATTTAAGAAAGGGAAACCTTAACTAATGTCAGCTGCAAAACAACAGAAAAATGTTCAAACCTCTCTCCAGAGGCAGTACATTCCATTGGTGGTCAGTCACATGGGTTAGAATGCTTGAATTGTGGTAACCAAATTGCCATTTACTCGCACTGTGACTTTGTTCAAGTTGTTAAATCTTCGGGTTTCTCACAATAGTGTTTGCATATGAGTGGCAGAATTACCTGCAAGGTAATGATTGTAGGACTCATGGAATAGCTCTCAGTCTGCGCTTAACTAATGTTAGCCTTGCAGGCCTATTCAAGATATCTTATCTGTTTCATATAATACACTCTTATTAGATTAAATATTACAACTACTGCTTTCTAAGTTTTAATACTTATCTAGTAAGATAGTGTATATTTCCTCTAATTTTAAAAGAGGTTAATCTTATAGGTTTTTGTTAATTACAGAGAAGATAATTTCATAAATTTTAAAGATGGACTAATTTTGCTATTCTACACCAAGTTGCATATTTTATTAATTATGTGACAAAGAACACTTTTAACATAAGGAGGAAACTAAATTATTTTATTCTTAATAACTGCCAGGAATCCAAAATTGCACAGATGGTGTTTTACTTAAAACATTACTATAAATATTAAGTATACTGTGGCTGTGTTAAAGGAGATAATGTCATTTTAGACTGTGATCTTTTAAAACAATTATGAAACTAAAGATTATTCATTCACCAATTCAACTTTGTATATTTTCATAAAATTTCATTTTAAAATTTTCAAAAAGAGTTCTTGTATTCTTAAGGAATAAAATTATACTGAGCATCAAAAAATAAACCCCAGGACTCTTCCATCTAGACAGTGTATAACAGCTCTGTAGACAACTGGAATTTAAATTGTCCATAGAAACAGAAACCATTGATGTTTTTATGTATAAATAAATATGCATCGATTACATCACATTTGGCAAAAAGGAGAGCTTATATACTGTCACTTGTGATCCTTACTTCTTTTTTGTTCTGCAAATGTTACTCTAAGTATTCTATTATAAAAATATTAAGCACTATGTAATAGTCATTTAATTGAAAGTCAAAATAAAAAGGCTATTCATTAAAATATAGATTTGAATGCACTAATTTGGAACATTATTGAGAATGGGTATATGTAGATACTTTTAAAATTGCAATTAATTGTATTCAATATGGAAGAATGATTGACTAAATTTACAAATAGGAGGAATGCTACAATTTGGAATATCATATTAACAATGATAGAATTGCATAACTTTTGCAGTAAAAATACATCATATTATTTCACAGAAATCCACACTGTGGGGCTCTATCAAGTCCATTGTCAGACATTGGTATGTATCAATAAATATATTGTGTGAAAACAGTGTTATACTCTAGCTTGGTTTTCTAAGTATTTATCATTATTTTCACATAGAATTACTGTATTGTTAGAGAACATCATACATTAAATCATAACAATGATAGAGTTCCAGAAAAATATATTTCTAATTGGTACTAAAGAATAATAATATATTTTGAAAATTACCAATAAGTCAGATTTGTTTCCATAGATATACTGTTTTATACTATTTATGTTCTTAGAAGTATAGGAAAAGTAAAAGAAAAGAAGTAAGAAAATGGAAAGAAAGAAAAGGAAAAATAGAAGAAGGGAACAAAATAAACCAATCAAACTACAATTACTGAGACACTGCATGACAAAAATTTATTTATTTAGAGAAATAATATAAAGTTCATGTGTCTTAGTGACTACTTTTTTTGTTTATTAAATTAAGTTCTGTGGAAAATTTAATAATTTAAAATTTCTTCAGCTTGAGGCAGGAGTATATACCAGTGGTATAGGCTTGTATAGCTTGCCGAGGTCCTGAGTTTAATTTCCTTTACGAATAAATGAATGAAAATAAACTATTAAATGTGTGTCCAAATATAAGTGTATTGATATTGTTAAAACATTTTTTTCTTGACTTACTGTGAAAAATGATACAATGTTTCAGTAGTTCACTCTCAATGTTCACTTTTTCAAGATTTATATTAACATTTCTCTTTAAAGTAGACTAGTGGGGGCTGGGGATTTAGCGCAGTGGTTCCAGCATCTGTGTTACAAGAGCAAGGGCCTGGGTTCGATCCCAGGTTAACCATATACAATATTGGGTGTGGAGACTCACACCCAGCAGCAATCATTACCACATACTACAGTGCCGGGCATGGTGGCTCATGCCTGTAATCCCTGCACTTGGGAGGCAGAGGCAGGAGGATTGCTGTGATGTGAGTTGGAGCTGAGCTCAGGGCCAGCCTGAACTACAAAGCGAGACCCTATCTCAAAATAAAATAAAATAAAATAAAATAAAATAAATAAATACATAAATTAAATTAAATTAAATTAAATAGACTACTGGCTTTTATTTTTGATGGTTTATCATTTTTTTTCCTGTAGATATGTAAAATAAATACTGTGACACATGCTCAGTAGTAAATAAGTAGGAATTAAAATTGTTTTCTTGAAATTGAAGTGTAGATTTGCATTTACACAAAACAATTGTTAAAAATAGTTTATTTTTTTTCTTCCTAATCCTGTAGAACATTTTGGCAGATCAGTAATTATACTTCTAATAGTAGTTATGAAAAACATTTACTCATTGATATAACAATTTGGTTTTGGCATTTCATTTGTTGTATTTCCTTTCAGCTTTTAAGAAGAAAAGATAAAATTCACAACTCATACATTTAGATATAAAATAAATTCAGAAATGCTTTGGAAGCAGTAATTTATCACTGTCATCATACATGATATAAAAGTGGTCATTTATTGGAATACAATTAGCTAGGTTTTGTTATATGTTCACTAAATTAATTTAGTCATTCCCTTTTTCTTTGACCACTACAAGACTTTCATGCTGACCTTTAAGTTAGGAGCAATTATATAACAAATTTGCTTCTATACCAAGATGGAGAATTGTTTTGCAATGTAATATTAAATTATGCATTCTTTTCCAATGGAAATTTTTGTGATAATAAAAGTAGTTTTGTTTATTGAGCACTAACATTAATCTACTACAGTTTAGGAGTGAATTTTTAAATTATTTTATTTTAATTAATTTCAGATTTAATTGAAATGCTCACATGTTTTGTGTCTCCCATATCAGACAGTGGAGCTTTATACTTTACATAATTCTGTTTTAAAATCAATTTATCTGAAACATTAGAATAAGTTATTTTAATGTTCAAGTTTACTATTAAATTAGTATGATAATCAATTTGCTTTGGACTACTACAAAATTTTACACAATTTAATTCACCCTATAGAAATAAGGAGATGTAAGTTAGTGATCATTTCCATGTGAATTGCTTCAGTTTATCATTTTCTTGGTTTCTGCACAGTTTTATAACAATTAGCCCTGTTGACAGTAAGCTCCTTCTTTTATTATTGTTACATTTTTTTTACAATTCAAATCATTACTGGTGTATTATGAATATACATTATCATCACATTCAACCTTGAGAGTTTGTACCAGAATATGACATAAATTGATTCTCATTTTTTCCCATGCCCCCCACCTACCCTGCAACCTCCCACCCCTTATATACATAAGCTTTGTTTCATTTTTGTTTATTATTATCACATTCATTTTCCCCTCTTTATTTACCCCTACATCCACTTTCCTTTTAAATATTTTCTTTTCCACAATATCAACTATATAGACTAGAACTCACTTACCTCTTCCCTTTCTCATACCAGAGAACAGATACACTATTTACACATTTGTGACCTATTTATTTCACTTATGAGAATACACTGAAGATACATCCATTTGAATATAAATGACTCAAGCTTACCATTTTTTATGGTAGACTAGTACTCCATTCTATAAAAGAACCACATCTTCTTTATCAAGTCTCCAGTTGATGGACATTTGGGTTGTTTCCAAGATTTAGCAATCACAAACTGAGCTGCTATAAACATGGGTGCACATATGTTGCTGTTATATGAATCTTAATTATTTTGAGTATATATCTAGCAGAGCAATGGCGAGGTATAATGGAACCTCTAATTCTAGCTTTTTGAGGAATCTCCATACTGATTTCCACAGAGGTTGTACAAATCTACACTCCTACCAACAGTGGAAAAGTGTTTCTTTTCCTCTGCAGCCTCAGCAATATTTGTTGCTGACTAATTCTGAGATAGCAGCCATTCTTTGTGGAGTGAGATGAAATCGCAGTGTTGTTTTCATCTGCATCTCTCGAGTTACCAGTGCTGTTGAGCATTTCTTCATGTAATTCTTAGTGGCTCTTACTTCTCCCTCTGAAAAATATCTGTTCATTTCAAATGCCCATTTTTGTATTGGGTCTTAAATTTGGGTGGGCTGATTTCTTTTAAACTCTATATATTCTACATAGTAGCCCTTTGTCTAAGAAATAGCTGATAAAGATTCTTTCCCATATTGTTGGTTGCCTTTTCACTCTGTTGTTGGTTTCCTTTGCTGTGCAGAAGCTTTTTAATAGAATGAGATCCCATTTGTTGATATCTTCTGTTAATTTTGTGCTATAAAGGTTTTGTTCAAGAAGTATTTCTCTAAGCCAGTGTCTTCAAGAGTTTTACCTAACCCATTTTGCAGCAGTTTTAGAGTGTCTGTTTTAATATTTAGGTCTCTTATCCACTTTCATTTTAGCCTGGTAAATGGTGAAAGAGATAGGTCTAACTTTAGCCTTTGGCAAAATAAAGCCCAGTTTTTCCAACAGCATTTGTTAAATAAGCTATCTTTCCTCCACTGAGGATTTTTGGCTCCTTTGTCAAAGATGAAATGACTTGGTGTATCTGGAGTAGTCTCAATCTTCTAATACACTACACTGATCTTCAGGTCTGTTGCTTTGCCAGTACCATGCAGTTTGTGTCAGTGGCTTTATGCATTTTAAGTGTACCTTATGATCACATTCATTATTGAGAATACATACCTGTGCATGATAGATCTTGATTCTTACTTTTTCCTATTCCCTTGTTCTCCTTTCAGCCCCTCCACCTCCTATATACATAAGCTTTGTTTCCATTTTCAAATTTTTATATTAAAAATATTTTTTGAGTTTTTTGAGATAGGAACTCACTTTGCAGTTCCAGCTGGCCCTAAACACACTAGTTAGTTCAGGCTAGCCTCAGACTCATGGCAATCCTCCTGTCTCTGCTTGCCAAGTGCTGGAACTAGAGGTGTGACCCACCACATCCAGTTTATCTTCTAATTTTTATTTCCCTTCAATTCTACACCCTTCAGTTCCCCTTCCTCTTTGTTGTGCTTTTTGTGGGAAGGAATCTCGGATAAGGAGGGATGAAGTGAATAGAATCATACTGCAGACTCCAGGGAGTGTCTCAGAGAACACATTTTTTTTCCTCCTTTAATGCAAAATGCAGTCATTTTTATAGTAAATGGTAGAGTGCATAAACATGCAATTCGGGAAGGTCGTGGATTGGTTGAAGCATGTACTAAAGTGGGTGGTTGTCATTGAAGAGCTAGTGTTTTATTCTGGCTGAGGTAGTCATGATGAGGGGACATGACTGAACTATAATCCAGCCGAGCCTGGCCTTCACCCCTTTGAAGATCCCCTTCTTATTTCATAGGACCAATTGTACCTTAAATCAAGCACTATTTTCCCAGACTTTTTACTGTGATCTGAATCAGGTCCAGCATGTTAAACCCCAGGAAAATTTTCTGGGTCCAGCTGACTATCTGGATTAATTTAAAAATTCTAAGGGAACTTAAATCTCAAAATGTAGTTTTTAGGATGTTGGAAATTTATCCTAGGACTGGGTAGGAAAACAACTGCAAGATTTTTCTGTAACATTAAAACCATTTAAAAGAGATAAATCTGGAAAACATGACTATTGACCCTTTTTAGTAGAATTTACTTTAAGGAAATACGGCCCATGAGAGTCTATAACAGTGCGCAGACAGAGCCTCAAAATATCTCTTCATATAGTTTTATGTCAAAATATTATAAGTGAAAGCAATCTTACAAAAATAAAACACAGTGAAGGAATGATAGTTCCATATAAAGAAAATGATGACTAAGACAGATTCTAAACAAATTAAACAAAAAAACTGCAGTGATGTGGGCGGACTAGCACTTGAAAAGAAATGAGTAAGAGGTCAAAATAACTTCAGTAGTACTTCTTATTAAAGTACTCCCAGAGCTTCATTCCCAGAGAAGACATAGCCTGAAATTCCCCCCTTTTTTTGTTATTAACTAGCCAAAGTCCTTTTTATTTTTTAATTGATTTTATTGGTACCTTTTATACATGCACTAGGATCATATTTAGCACTGAGAATTTGAACCTGTAAATGACATATCTTTTTTCTCATGTTTTCCCTTTTCCTTGTGCTCCCTATAACCTCCACTCCTACATATATAAGCATGATTTCCTTCTATTCTTTTACTATCAAGTTTTTCTACCTTTATACCATCAAGTCTCTGCCAGCCTCTTCAAAGGAAAAGAGTAAGATGCAGTGTCGTTACTAAGTAATCTGCAAGTGTAGGGTTTGAGGCAGCAGAAAGCATTTGCAAAACTCTCTGAGCCTCAGCTAATTTTGTAACCAACAATTCAGTATAAAGTATAGATAAATTAAGGGAAAAAGAAAAAGCACACTTGATCTGCTTATAAATATTAGCATTCTATCAAATCTTCTCAGTATTTTCAAAAATTGTTTACGATACTTTGTTTGAGATGAGGAAAAAGAGCTGATACTAGTTTGTATTTCCTACAGTTTTAATAGAGATGTTTTACCCTTGATGAAGAGAGTCAAAAGTCAAATCTTGTACATTTGTTATATTCTGAGAAATCATATATGATTATTTTTTGTATAATAATATCAGTACATAAGAATGTTTCCATTTTAATACTTTCTTAAAGTAAACTTGGAGAACATATATAGCTTTTTCTGTGATCTGATCTAAGGTTTAAATAAATGAAGAATAAGACAAATTCCTATTAGAGCAAAGCACATAAGGATAACCATTTGCCAGGAGACATAGTAGTATGATTTTCAAAGGTCTCTTGAAAACCTCTAAGCCCTTTCAGGGGACAAAGTGCTTTCATGATCATTTTACTTCTTTAACTATTGTCTTGAGATTTAAACTGCACTTCATTACTTAACTCTTAAAAACAAAGAACAATTGCAATTGACATTTCTATGATTAGTATTTTGTGTCTCAACTGAGACCTAACATCCATTCTACTGAGCTATGTTTTCTTTGAAGGAAAATCATCTTCTTGTCTGAAACACTCTACCTTGTTAAAAATTACACAGAGGGGGAGCCAGAAATTCAAATTTAGTCACATTCCCTTTTCTCTTTTATACCCCTCCATCAAAAAAACTGACCTCTTTTCATTGATCAGTGCTGAGAGGATGTTGAAGTGATTCAGTTTTTTTAAACACTAAGGGCAACAGGGAAAAAGAGAGCTAATTTTCCACCTTTCTTGGATTTCTCTTGTTTTTCCAAAAGTCATTTTAACATGTTGGTACCTCTACTTACTTATCAGTACCTCATATGGACATATCACAAATCCAATAGTCTAAACATTAATCCACTCATCAATTACTTCAAGTGTATGTGATCAATTTTATGAAGTACTGTTGGCACATTTCCACTGTTCTAGGACTCCACTGTGCCATTCTCACATCCTGGGTCAGATGGCATTTAACTCAATTTGAGGGGACAGAATTGTTTTGGGTATTCCATGGGACTGTAAAGAAACTCTGTATAAATCCATCCATCCATCCATCCATGCATCCATCCATCCATACATACATACAAAAATTTTTAAAAAAATAAAAAAACACCCAGTATATTTGAAAATCTGGAAATTCCTTTCTATTTAAAGAGTAAATGTTTCAACCTTAATGAAGTGAAACTTGGTCTCTGGCAATAGTTCCCTGGTAGAGCCTTCAGTTCTCTTCCGAACACTAAAAACAGGGCAAAACATGACAACAAACAAGCAATGAAGTCTTTGCAAAACATAACCCTCTCAATGTTCAGTTGATTTAATACTGAATTAGACTTCAACTCCATATCACAGCATCATTTAATCCTTTGTCTAGAAGCTAAATAACAAACTGATTATCTACTACATGCTAAGATTTCTATATTTTCAGTGTAAACTACTTCCAAATCATCATCAGTCATGTAAATAGCCCTAGGGTACACAGAATACAATATTTTACAAACTAATTCTGGATTTATTCCTGCATAAAGGATCAAATATAGGAAAATGCTTGACCCAAAAAGTTTGCAGTTTGAATATAAGAGTTGGATTTTGTTATACAAAAAAAAAAAAAAAAAAAAAAAGAGTAGAGCTTTCTAAATACTACAGTAATGTATAATGTTTTAAAGCATGAAATATAAATGATTTCATGGGATAAGACTAATACTTCCAAAATACTTCTGCATTAAAAAGAAATGAATCCTTTAGAACATTAATCCACTCATCAATGGTTTTCTTGTACTAAGAATTTTCACTCTATTCTATTAAAACTCTAGAAAAAAATCAGTGTATTTTCTTTATAATTAGATATTCTTAAATATTCCAAATTAGAAATTTTCATGGAAACTCAGCTTTTCTAATACAGAATATTTACCACTATAAGTCATACATTAATTTTTGACATTAAAAGCTGGGAAGAAAAGGTAAAACTAACGTGTATAATTTTCCAGGGACTTTCAAGACATTACTTCTTTGTTCCAAGTAAAGAGGATTTTTTATTCCATTCCTCTTTATTCCATTCTATGTAGTTTTCAGATTTTGGAAAAAAAGAGCGGAAGTGATTGTGAAGTATTTTGCATGATATCAACACTTGTATTGATAAATTTCACATCATTTATGTCTCTCCAAACATTTTTATAGATTTCCATTTTAAAAACACTTAATTAAAGTTATTCTGATTACAGGCATTTTGTGATTCTTTCAAAATGAAATTCCAATTTTTTACCCATTCAGTAATGTCCTTTAATCACATTTGTGTTGAAACAGTCAGCTATAGTTGGCCATGCCTGGAATTTCAACCCTCTGAGAATCTGACGGTTGGATGGAAAATTTAAGACTAGCCTGGTAGTAATTTAGCAATAGAGGGATTTTCCCTAAAAATTAAAAAAGAGCGGATAGGTTGCTCCTCAGTGTCAAGCCCCTGGTTACAATGATTAGTATAGCTAAACACATAAATAAACAAGTAGAATTAAAGCAAAATTCAAATCTGTGAAATGAATTTTAACTTGCAGAGATTTTCTAACCTTCCCTTGTTACAGCCAAGATTGTGTGCCATCATGTTAAATCACATCCCATTACAGCATATTTTAGTGTATTATCATTTTTCACAAGGCATAATGAAAACATAAGGTGGACATACAAATTTAAAATTTATTATGATAAAAGACATATTGCCATTAATACCCATCAACATACATTTTCTCTCTTCAAAATTGCCGTGGAGTTCAGATGAGACGAATCACTTCTAATTTGCCTCCTCAATGAACACTGAAAAGAAAGACAAAACACACGCTGCTGACACACTGTAGTGAAAAATATAAACTCCTGAGATTCAGTTGTTCACTCTGACAAGTTCGACAGAAGATGGGAGATAGGTGAATTCTATGGAGCTTTGCCATTATGAGTGTATAAAGTCAAGGCTCACCAGTCATTCAGGGCTCTATTTCGAGAGGAAGCATAAAGCCCCTGACCCCAATGATTTAACCTGTTCCTGTGTCTATTTCTCAACTTTGTCACCTGCTGGTCAGGTTTGAGCTCAGTTTGTAATCTGGTTCCTTCAATATATTTATTCCATTGTTTTGAAACTTTCTGAGTCATTTCTGAAAGTCTTCTTTCACAAGTGTCTTGACAATATGTGATCCTTAAAAATAGGGTGAATGCTGCTACTGAGCATCATCCAACAGTCTGGCAGCCTCCTAGAAACAAGGCCATGTGTCATCATCAACCTTATTTACAGGTTCTGGCACCATTTGGATTTTATGTCTTCCCTAATGTCAAATGATCATGAAAGGAAAATATCTTAAAGAAACTCAAGACATTAAGGTGATCATGAGAGCACATGGAAGATATTCACCAGACAGGGTTTCCAGAACTTCTTTAGGAAGTGGAAAGAGTCTGATAAAAGACATATTATAGGAAATAGAAATAGAAAATGTGGACATGTGAAATAGATCTAGCAGTGAGGTTGGCAGAATGGAAGAAATAATAAGGGGAGTAATAGGAATCAAGATGCAGTATGTGTAAGTATTGATTCCCTGTGGTGCTACATCATATATACTTAAAAAAAGGAAGAATGTGATAAGTGTGTTCAATCTGCTGGGAGAATATTTTGGGGAAATGAGTTACAAAGTACTTTTTAATATAACATGTATTTTACTTTAATATTATCCATTTGTTTTAATCACATTGCATACATGTGAATACACTTGAAAAACTGTGTTTCAAAAATTGCCTTATCATCTTAGTAATTCAATAAGGCTGGATATATTCACTTCAACTGAAAGAGATCCATTTATTTAGTCATGGTATTCATTAACTCCTAGCCAATGTCAGAAAACCTTCCTTATAACTGGAAAAGTCTGTGGATAGATTAGCAATAACTGATAATATTCAATTTTAATATTCTGAAGCATCAACAGATAGAAGTTGCTTATTTTGGGGGGGTATAGTCTATTAAACAGAGTAATAGAAGTGAATAGAATGCATGCTTTGGAAATATGGAAATGCAAATACATGTGAATTTAGTAAAAATATAATTTCACATATCTAGAGAAAAAAAGATCCAAACTTTCATCTGGAACCACAAAAGACCTAGAATAGCAAAAGCAATTCTAAGCAACAGGGACATGGTGGGGGGTATCACAACTTCGAACCTGAAACTATACTATAAAGCCACGGTGATAAAAACTGCCTAGTACTGGCAAAGTAACAGACCTGAGGATCAATGGAGTAGAGTAGAAGATCCAGAAACTAATCCAGATTCACTGAGTCACCTCATCTTTGACAAAGGAGCCAAAAATCCTCAATGGAGGAAAGATAGACTCTTTAACAAATGATGCTGAAAAAACTGGGCTTTAACTTGCCAAAGACTAAAACTGGATCTAACTCTTTCACTGTGTACCAAACTAAAATCAAAGTGGATAAGAGACCTAAATATTAAAACAGACACTCTAAAACTTCTGCAAAACAGGTTAGGTAAAACTCTCGAAGACATTGGCTTAGAGAAAGACTTCATGAACAAAACTTCTATAGCACAGGAATTGGCTGAGGAAATCAACAAATGGGATCTCATTCTTTTAAAAAGCTTCTGCACAGCAAAGGAAACCACCAACAGAGAAAAAAGACAACCAACAATGTAGGGAAAAAATTCTTTACCAGCTGTTCCTCAGACAAAGGGCTACTATCTAGAATATATAAAGAGCTCAAAAAAAATCAGCCCACCCAAATTTAAAGACCCAATTCAAAAATGGGCATCTGAAATGAACAGATATTTTTCAGAGGAAGAAGTAAGAGTAGCTAAGAAGCATATGAAGAAATGCTCAACATCATTAGTCATTCGAGAGATGCAAATGAAAACAACACTGAGATTTCATCTCCCTCCACATAGAATGGCTGCCATTTCAGATTCAGCCAACGGCAAATGTTGGCAAGGCTGCGGAGAAAAAGGAACACTTCTCCACTGTTGGTGGGACTGTAGACTCGTACAACCCCTGTGGAGATCAGTTTGGAGATTCCTCAAAAAGCTAGGATTGGAGGTCCCATTTGACCCGGCCATTGCCCTGCTATGTATATACACACAAGAATTAAAAGACTCATATCACAGTGACATATGTGCACCCATGTTTATAGCAGCTCAGTTTGTGATTGCTCCATCTTCGAAACAACCCAAGTGTCCATCAACTGGAGACTGGATAAAAAAGCTGTGGTTCTTCTACAGGATGGAATATTACTCTGCCATAAAAGTGAAATAAATAAGTCATTTATTTTATAAGTGAAATAAATAAGTCACAGATAGGTACATATCACATCTTTTCTCTGGTATGAGAAAATAAAGATGTAAATGAGTCCTAGAATTGTATGTTATATATTGTGAAATAGAAAATGCTTGAAGTAAAATAAGGTGAAGAGGGAAAAATAATGAGATTATAACAAAAAAGTAAGGAAATAAATTTTATGTATATGGGGGATGGTAGGGTGAGTAGGGCTATGGGTAAAAATGAGAATTAAGTTGTGTCTTATACTGGTACAAATCCCCATTATGGAGTGTAATCATGATGCGTGTATGCAATATACCAATAAATATTTTTTAAAAAGAAAAAAATATATATATATAATTTAATCATATATAAAATCTATTTATCATGACATTTTACTTACAGTTGTTTCTCTGAAATTGTAACGCTGAGGGAGTTCTGCCCATCACAGCCTACATTTTTACAAATAACGGAGGGGTTATCTTCCAATACTATTTGTCTATTTTTGATTTTGTTGCCCTTGCTTTGAGGACCATCTCAAGCAATTCTTGCTCCTACCCATTTCTTCAAGTGTGTTCCTATGTTTTCTTTGATTAGTTTCATAATTTCTGTTTCAAGTGTTTACATCTATTTCAGTCATATAGTCCTTTATCACTTTGAACTGATTTACTAATAGGATGAGAGATAAATATCACGTGTCATTCTTCTGCATATAAAATATCAAATTTTCCCAGTACCTTTTCTTGAAGAGATGGGTCTCTCTCTAGTATGTGTTGCTTGAACTGTTGTATCAGTTGGCGACCAGGTATAGGTTTATTTCTGGGCGCTATATCCTGTTACATTGACTAATGTGCTGTTTTTTTTCATGCCAGTACCATGCAGTATTTTTTAGTATAGGAGTAAGATATGTAGATTGTATTATATTAATCTTTGATTACATAAAACTAAATTAATCTTTGTATACCGAAGGTAGCAATTGGTAGAGTAAAAGAGATGTTTAAAAATATGGGAGAAAGTACTGACAAACTACCTGCCAAAGGATTAATATCTAAAATACTTTAGGAACTGAGAAATTTCAATCAATTAAAAATGAGGCAAATAATCTGAAAAGACATTTGTCAGAAGAGACAAAAATGATCAACAAGTATATGAAAAAAGTACTCAACATAGTCATCAGGATACCGAAATCACAGTGAAATATGTCCCTTTAGGTGGAGCAGCTATTATAAAAAAGCAGAAAATACAATTCATTTGCTAAAGTAAGAGAGCATGAATGAATGGAGAGTTTGAATAGACAGTATCAACAAAACATGGACAGTATTCTTTGGAAACATGAGTGAGAGAGCAAAACTTTGAGAGAATTAGAATCTAAGTATCAGGACAAAAATAAAGCATGTCTAAATGTCAATGGTGGTTGCACTGTATAGTTCTCTTAAATGTTCTTGAAATATGAGAATTAAATACTGAATACTGTATCTTTCTTGAGATTCTTAAGAGAAGTTCTGAGCTGGAATTAAACTGCACAGGAGTGCTGGGCTATAGCTTAGTGGCAGAGCACTTGCCTAGCGATCATGAAGCCTCAGGACAGGCTCTGTCTATAGAAATATACCTAAAAGTCTCCTTAGAATCTCTTCTTTCTATGCTGAATGATACTGAACATGTTACATTCTCAGCAATTAAAAATACCATAAAATGTGTACAGTGTTTCTTTACTTTAAACCTTTAATGTTCTGGGCTGGTCCAGTGGGCACACTCAGCCTAGAATGTTTGAAATAGGAAGTAAAGATCCAAAAGGGTAGGGGAAGTAGGAAAAAGGGATGGGGGAAGGAAGGAAGGGAGAGAAAAATGAGAAAACAAGGAAAAAATGGAAAGAACATTTTTATGAATAAGGAGAGATTGAAGGTTGATGGATGAAGGATAGCTGGGATGTGGGAAAAAAATGCAAACCAAGATATATCGAATACAGTACAAATTCCCAAAGATGTATGTGTATGATGTATTCGTAAAATGTACCAATCCATTTAATTTTTTAAAAATAAGCAAAGCAAGTACTTACTGAAAGTCACCCTATTTGTATAGGCTATAGACAATGATTTACTCTCAGCCATTCAGGAACAGTGCAATGTCCAGGTTGTTAGAAGCCAGCCAAAGATCACTGTTTAAAGCAGTCCCTTCTACAGGGCATAGTGTCTGCTTCATTGCATCCTTTCTTGCCTACCCTCCAAAACATTACTGTTTTGTTTTTGTTTTTGTTTTTGTTTTTATCTCTTGAAGTGTCTCATCTTCTACAGTTGAGAGAATATGTTAGGGAGAAGGAATCTGAGGTAAAAGGAACTGAGATGTTCTGAGTCTCTGAGATGTATCATGTTGTTGTTATAAACTTTAAATATGCTAACTCAGGAAGTTTGACATTTGCCTATGACTGCGGGGCAAATAAAGGACCAGGAAGCTGAAACTGGAAACTGGTGTTGTGATTTTGCAACTATGCCTTTGTGGTTTTCAAAAGTACTTAGGAAGGCCCTATTCCAGTGACAATAAAATAATCATTGGCCTCGTGGTACCACAGGACACACGACATGTGGCTAGTCTCTGATAAAAGGTTCTGTAATTATATACTATAGGGCAGGTTTTGAAGATGTAGTCTGAAAAACGTAATATGTCTCAGTAAATTTGAATAGACATTGAGATATTCTTTCAATATTTTGAGTTAAATCTTATTATTAAAATTAATCCTATTCATTTATTCTTAAATTTTGACTTTAGGTAACTAAAATTATATGTGGAACCGAGTATAATTCTGTTAGACAATACTGGCTCTGAAGATACAGGATGCTGAGAATTTCAACTCCAGACCATAATACTATACATGATCTTTAAGGTTTGATCATAGGCAATTCCAAGTTTTTCCTCAGAGATCTTGGGGGTGGGATTTACTGTCCCCACTCCTGATTTCATGCACAGTTGATTACAGCCTTTGGAAGGACCTTCAGTCACAAGCTAGAACTGTCTGGCCAGTCCTGCTGTACACATTTCCACAGGCTGGGTTCAGCCACTTCCTCTCAAAGTTAAGGGGGCTTTGCTGAAGCACAGTACAGCCTTCTTTCTGAAATTTTATTTAGGTGAATTGACGAAAATAACTCAGTACATTTCCACTTCTTGCCTTTGCCTTGTCTTTCCCCTGAGTTACCCAGGTCCATAAAATATCCAGAGCTTTTTCCAGGGCATTTGGTGCTGAGATGATTTCTGTCGTCTGCTCATGTGACACCTGTCACTTGCTTCTCACAGAATACTGTACCCATGAGAGAAAATGGAATAGTGTAAATCTTATTATGATGTCACTTTTTGGCTTTTTTGGCTTTTTTTTTTTAGGTTTTTTTTTGAGACAGTGTCTCGCTTTGCAGTTCAGGCTGGCTCTGAGCTCAGCCTCAAACTCACATCACAGCAATCCTCCTGCTTCTGCCTCCCAAGTGCTGGGATTACAAGCATGAGCCACCACGCCCGGCACTGTGGTATGTGGTACTGATTGCTGCTGGGTGTGAGTCTCCACGCCCATTATCGTATGTGGTTAACTGAGGATCAAACCGGGTCCTTGTGCTTGCAAGACAGGCGCCGGAACCACTGAGCTAAATCCCCGGCCCTCTTTTTGGCTTTTATCAATGCAAGTCAATAAATAAACACATGACTGCTAATTTCAGCTTGGGTCTTTGACCTAACTGATGGTCTCAATACCTGGCAGCTTTGACAAACCTTAATAGATATAAGGTTCCTGCTGCCCTAGGTTGTTTGAGTGGTTACAATGGACTTTTAGAGGTTGGCTGGCAAAGACACCACAGAAGTTTATTTCTTACATTTTGAAAGCTGAAAGTTTCAATATCAAGACACTAGCAGATTGAGTGTCTTGTAAAGGCCTGGTTTCTGGATCATGTATACATGCCTTATTTCTGCATCTTTAATAGTAAAAATGGTATCCAACCCTCTGGGATCTGGTTTATGAGGACAAAAATCTTCATTACTTAACTAAAGACCCCAAATGCTGTCACCTTGAGCATCAATATTTCAGCACATGAATTTTGGGGACACAGTGCTTCAGACTATCCACTGCCTTCAAATGTTGAACTGAAACAGTCTTTGCTTTGGTTTTTATCTAACAGTCCTTCCCACCAGTATCTTGTTTATCTGACACTATTTTGTGCTTTTATTTTCTGCCATGTCTATAACATTAATGTCCCTTAAAAATAGAAGCTATGTCAGATTTGTTCCTCCTAATGCATAGTGTATGCATTCTAATTCATAAGTGTCTAATGCATGTGAAGTAAATGAATAAATAAACTTGTCTGAAGCAATCCAGAGAGTATGTGTAGATGTTTTTAGTTCTGGCTTGTCGATATGTTCAGGGTTTTTGTTGGTGTGGTAGCCATCCACATTTTGGATTAATAGTGTTGGAAGAAGTAAGAAAGAATGGGAAGCATTGTATAATTTTGAGTGACAGAATTTTGAAATATCTCAGTTTTCTATTTTTTTTTCTGCAAAACTTCATCATGGTTTGTGATATTAAAATGCAAATTTCTTATAGTTCTATCAACCAGAAATCCAATACTAGTCTCCCTGGACTAACTTCAGTGGACTAACAGTGCTCTGTTTCTTCGTGGAAGTCTCATGTGAGAATCTTTTACCTGTATTTTCTAGCTTTTACCTCTACTCTGTGATTCATGCCAGGCTTCTATCTTGCAGCATCTTTTCATTTCCCTAACCATTATTTCTAGCTGCTTATCTTTCTCTTTGATACAGGTAGGGAGGTTTTCCACTTCTAAGCCTATCTGAGAAAAATTTGGGATTGAATTCTTAACTCATAGTAATCTCTTCTCACTGCCCTTAACTTTAGTCATAGATGAAAGGAGTCTCTTTTACCATGTGCTAAATATATACACAACAAGTTGGGACTGGGATGTGCATACATTTAGAATCAATTATTCTGCATGCCAAATACCTAAATTAGTATTTCCCCCAAATTTGTTATTGTCCCCATTAACATTTTCTGTGATGGGGTACACAAAATAGCCATGTTTACATTGCCTGAGAACCTGTTGAATTGGAAAATGAGAGTTCCAGAAAACCAAGGATAGAAGTCTAGATGTTACTAATATACAATAAAGTCTGAAAACTTTTGGAAGTATTCTTATTCTTCACAAGTTTGCAATTACTCTTCACTAGTAAGCTCTACAGCTGGGCAGCAGCACAGTGTTTATCTGACACTATTTTGTGCTTTTATTTTCTGCCATGTCTATAACATTAATGTCCCTTAAAAATAGAAGCTATGTCAGATTTGTTCCTCCTAATGCATAGTGTATGCATTCTAATTCATAAGTGTGCAACTGTGCAAGCGCTTATTAAGGCTGGCTCTCTAAGCACTAATGTTATAATAACATTTTCAAAGACAATTGCATATATATAGTCATCACATTCAACATTGATTGTTTGTACCAGAATATGACATGACTTGATTCTCATTTTTTCCTCTTACCCTAGCCAACCTGCAACCTCCTACCCCCTATATACATAAACTTTGTTTCCTTTCTCTTTATTACTGTCACATTCTTTTCCCCCTCATTATTTACCCCTACACCCTCTTTCCTTTTAAGTATTTTCTATTTCACAATATCAGTTATGCATACTACAACTCATTTACAACTTCTTTTTCTCATACCAGAGAAACAATTGAAACAAATGAAAAATTCATCATGTCGTATAGTCGTTTAAACAATTGTTAAGGAAAGTTTGCAAGGATCTGGGAAATAAAATAACATATACTTTAAATTGCATTTTGAATCTGTTTCAGGAGGAAATGACTTCATGAAGCTAGTCGTGCCTAATATTAGGAATTATAATAATTTAGAGAAACTATGTCTACTTTTAAATTATCTCTACTCTTTACTATTAAGTGTTAAATAACCAAAGTGTTTATTTGTGTCCATGCTGTCTATCCCTGACTAGTCTGCAGTGGATAGAAGGAAGCATATAGTGATATGATCTAGTCACATCCCTTCTTCCCTTCAGGATGTACATTCCAAGAGCCCCAGAAGATACTTAAACCTCAGGCAGTACCAATCCCTACATAAACTATTTAATTTTTTCATACTTATACATACCTGAACAATTCCAGTTAAAAATTTAGAGATAGGGAGAAATTAGTGATAACAAAGTAGAAAATTATATTGTAAAAAAGGCATGTGAGCTTTACTTCTTTGTGTCATACATTGGTACAGATTCTCAATATTGAATGTGATCATAATACATGTATAAAATGTACCAATACAATCAATTTTAAAAAGGTAAGTGAATGTTGTTTCTCTTTCAGTGTAACTTACTATAATTTAACCTTTTACAGCTTCACTTTGGTATATCTAACTTATCAGCATCTTGTTCTTTAGATCCATTTTTTAAAATAAGAATTATTTGAATGCAAATAGTATGATATCACAATGGAAGACCTCATACCTATGATGTCTGCAAAGTAACTAATGGATGGGTAGAATATACCATGAGAATATGCTGAACAAAGATGTGATTCATGTCCTGAGGAGGCAGAACGCGATGGCGTGGGATTTCATTATGTTCCTCAGAAT
The DNA here is from genome assembly GCA_004026965.1 of Petromus typicus. Lineage (NCBI taxonomy): Eukaryota > Metazoa > Chordata > Mammalia > Rodentia > Petromuridae > Petromus > Petromus typicus. The sequence continues at coordinate 40,026 of PVIR01013508.1, forward strand.
AAGATGCAGTTTCAAACTTATGGACTATTTATTTCTGAAAGTTTCCTTTAAATATTTTTGGACTAGAGTTGGCAGCACATGACTGAAATGATGGAAAGTGAAGACACATATATTGAAAGACTCTTACAGGGTACAATCACTAGTAACCAAGAATTTAAAATGTTAGACAGGAAATAATTATTACATATTCAAAATATTGAAAACTGTGTTCTGCAACACATAATTATGCATGTTTCACAAGTCATCTTTATTTAGTAATATAATTAAAGTGGTTATAATGACCTGAGCAGATCTCAAAAATATTTCCAGAATTCAATAAAACTTTGAGGAATAATTTTGTGGCTATTGTGTTAATTACATGTATTTAATTTGATAAAGTAAATGGTTCAAGAGAATCCAACAAAAGTTTTAGATCCACAGCTCCCTCAGCAGCTCTCACTCCACTTGGACTTTGTTTTCATGATATTATAGATAAGTTTCAAATATCGACTTTTCATAGAGAAGCAATATGCGGCAGCTGGGAGCAGGGTTGGCACTGCCAGCTTGGCCTTGGAGTGGTTAGCAGCCGGTCTGCCTCTAAGTGCAAGATCATCATGTTCTCCTGTGGAACAAAAACAGTTTTATAGGACAGTAATATCGAAAAGCAACCTTTTGGCTTATGTGAGCTAAGAAAAAATAGAGTTTATGATAATATCCAAACAGAAGTAAACAACAATGCTGCAGCTGAAGAAATGAACAAATGATGTAATATTGTATATTATAGGGATTATAGTGATATGATTTAGTTATAAAACCAAGATTATTTTTATTTAGAAAAAGACAAGTGTTAATTTTGGATAAATTTAAAATTTCTCTAATTACTTATTTTTTAATATGGTATGTCACCATGTTATGAAAAGTTTAAAAAAATAGCCCATTCATTTGCCCTTGGTTATTTTGAGCTGAAACAGAGATCGGGTTATCAAATCACTGTGTAACAATTATTTCATCAATCAAAGGATTCTTAAAGTCAAAGTCCTGAGATCTTTTCCCAACTCTGTAGGAGCCTGGCATCATGAAATACTAGACACAACACCCAAACATTTAATATCCAGCATATTTTTTTGCATCATTGTTTGATGGCATAGACCTATAGACAGTGGTTAAAATGTGTTTTGTTATTTATTTGGAAAGTATATATTTAACTCCTGAAAATACAAATGATGTTTTGTATGTGGTTACTGGTAATTGAATCCCAGCCCTTGGACTTGGAAGGCAGGCACTGGAACCACTGAGCTAAATCCCCAGCCCTGAAAACATTTTTAATGACAGTTTACAGTTCTATCTTTTCTTTAAAATCTTTATTGCATATATATATTCATCACATTCAACATTGATTGTTTGTACCACAATATGACATGACTTGATTCTCATTTTTTCCTCTTACCCTACCCAACCTGCAACCTCCTACCGCCTATATACATAAACTTTGTTTCCTTTCTCTTTATTACTGTCACATTCTTTTCCCCCTCATTATTTACCCCTACACCCTCTTTCCTTTTAAGTATTTTCTATTTCACAATATCAGTTATGCATACTACAACTCATTTACAACTTCTTTTTCTCATACCAGAGAAAAGATACAATATTTACAGATCTGTGACCTGTTTATTTCACTTATGAGGATGTCATCAAGGTACATCCAATTAAGGATGAATGACTCAATCATATTATTTTTAATGGCAGAGTAGTACTTTATTCTATAAAAGAACCACATCTTCTTTATACAGTCTGAAGTTGATGGACATTTGAGTTTTTTCCAAGATTTAGCAATCACAAAATGAGCTGCTATAAACATGGGTGCACATATGTTGCTCTGATATGAATATTTTAATTCTTTTGTGTATATACCTAGCAGAGTGATGGCTGGGTCAATTTGGACCTCCAATCCCAGCGTTTTGAGGAATCTCCACACTGATTTCCACAGAGAA
>PVIR01013509.1:0-39951 GCA_004026965.1 Petromus typicus
GAAATCTTAGGAGAAATTATAGAATCATATAGGGGAAAACTCCAAATGTTTTAATTCTTCCCAAAGAAAAAAGCTTTAGAAAAACAATGTAAGAGCCTATTATGTCCTAGAATAAACATCAGAATTTCATCCCATGAGTTTTATTGTAAGAAATCCCAGTGAACTATAACTGAGAAAAGTACATAGATTTTTAGGGGTTTTTTTTTTTTGTAAAACAAATTGCTTAATAGAAGGATTATGAGATTATAATAAAAGAGCATAGGTTGTAGGGTAAGAGCTAGATTTAAATTTTTGATCTATAAGCTTGAGTAAAATATAACCTTTTTAATCATTTGGCTTCTTGTATGTAAATAGAAAATGAAATTTTCCTAATTGAAAGTATCTAATATAGTAACTGGAACATAACAAGTAACCTTAACTGAGCCTCCAACAAAAAGATGACTCCTTTATGTTACATAAATAGGAGAGGCCACCTATATACTGTTTTAAAATCCATGTACATTATTCCTAATGTTAAGAAAATACACCAGCATCTGAAAAAATATTAGTATCCAATTGAAGGTGAATTATTGATTGTACGTTTAGATGCAACACTTTCAGGATTTATTTGTATCTTGTAAAAATTATGTTGAATATGCCTTGGTCAGATTACTTTGAGATAGGTTAAGTTAAACAATATTTTTTTCCTTGTGCCATAACTTCTAATTTGGTAGTGAGAGAGTTAGTATGGAATGTTTGTTAAATTATTTAAATAGGAAATGTGATATGAGAAATGTTTGTCCCGAGTTCAACTTAATTTTAAAAGTTAAATATTTTCAGCTTTTTTGCAATTTTGGTATAAATCAGTAAGCTACACATGCTTTCCTGAAACATTTCTTCAGGTACCATGAAAGCAGTCAGATGAGTTCTTTGGTGGAGACATTTATCAGTAAAGCGAGTGCTCTGCAACGCCAGGGGAGAGCTGGGCGGGTCAGAGATGGCTTCTGTTTCCGAATGTACACAAGAGAAAGGTATGGCAGAACACTGTAAATTTGTAAGACACAGATCAGTACTAGGTGGCATTCCTGACGGAGTATTATCTTCATTTTCAGATTTGAAAGCTTTATGGACTATTCTATTCCTGAAATTTTACGTGTACCCCTGGAGGAATTATGTCTTCATATTATGGTAGGCTTAAAGGAACTCAAATAATTTTTTTATTTCTTTTTTATTTCTTAGAAGAAAAAAAAAGCAGAAGATGTAAACTTAATCTGTACTTTGTGTTGATGTAGATTTTTAAATATTTAACATTTCTTTAGGATAGGCTCCTCCCCATTATTTTGCAAATCCACTATGCTTTGACTTTGCTATAGACACTTAAAAATTAAAGAACAGCCTCATAACTTAGATTATTAGTTCTCAACTAGAGGTAATAGTTATTCCTGTCATAGTATAGTATAGTGTTAGCTGGAGACATTGTAGTTACAGTTGGGCAAGGGGTAAGTGTCGCTGCTGGCCTTGAGTGGATAGAGGTGAGGGATGTTGCTGAACATATGACAGGACACACCGAAAACAGAATTATCCAGCCTATTACATGGGCGATGCTGAGGTTGAGAAACTGTCATGTAGACCATAGATCTCCCAAGCCAACAGATTTTACAACGTTCTTCTGTTCTTAGGTTTTTCACTGTATAAAAATCAATAAAGAAGACCCTAAAAACAAGGACTGGAAGATCTCATCATGTCCACCTCCATCCCCAAATGTATACACGCTCTCTCTGTGGCCCCCTTTAATAGGATGGCCTGACACATTTACTGTCTTAGTGCAAGGTCTTACTGAACTTAGAAATTAGTTCTAATGCTGTCTTTTGGAGTAGTGTTTTCTCTTTCTGATCACATACCAATTTTATTGCTCTTTTTCAACATGTAGAAATGTAACCTTGGTTCTCCTGAAGATTTCCTCTCCAAAGCTTTAGATCCTCCTCAGCTTCAAGTAATCAGCAATGCAATGAATTTACTCCGAAAAATTGGAGCTTGTGAACTAAATGAGCCTAAGCTGACTCCACTGGGCCAACACCTCGCAGCTTTACCTGTGAATGTCAAAATTGGGAAGATGCTTATTTTTGGTGCCATATTTGGCTGCCTGGAGCCAGTGGTAAGAGAAATGATGCTGCTGCTGCTTCACTTTAAATGTCATTTGCCTGGAGAATTGTTTAAGTTGGGAAACAATTTTTATTTGTAATTTAAAATATTTTAATGAAATAGAATGCCCGTACTAACATTAAAACCTAAGGGACATGAATATTTGATGAGGATTTTTAAAATATATATTTAACTTTTTAATATTTATATACTTGGAAATCTATTCACCCATTTACTTAAGGATACTATAGGTACTATTTAGTGTTTGACTTACCTAGACTTTTGCTATCAACCAGCCAACCCACTTGAAACATTTGTATAATAAATATGTAGGTAGCTAATTCTGAAGGGTTTTTTATTTTTAGTTTCCTGTCTTTTAAGAAAGAACCTTGCTGTAGTTCAGGCTTACCTTGAGCTCACTGTAATTCAGCTGTCCTCAAACACAAGGCATCATTCTGCTTCTGCCTCCTAAGTGCTTAGATTACTGGTATGTGCCACTATACCTTGCCTTAAGGAAATTTTAATATACCACAAACTTAAGACGTAGAATGAAAAACTTAATTTATCTAGATTTATTCTCTGACCCAGTAATATCAGAGTGCTATTTTCTCAGATTATCTCAGCATTAACAAATTCTTTACATCGATCTGAATTTCTGGGCACATATTACTATAATGCCATTTCACTTTTCCAATTTTATCCAGCTATGCCCTATTACTCTAGTTCCTATTAAAAGTATCTGTGCCTAGCATGCTTGAGGCCCTCAATTTGATCCACTGCGATAGAGAAAAAGGAAAGAAATAGATACTAACCAAAATTGTGCCAAGTTCTAGACAGTCTGTGCCATAGTAGTTTATCTGAAAGCTTGAACAAGTCAGTGATTATTTATCTTGATTTAAGTGGCATTGCAGTCAGTGGAAAGCTGGTGGTCTATGAGTCAAGATTATGAGCTGTGATTCTGAGACTGTGTCTTTCTATAGGATAGACCATAAATCACATGTACTCATTTTCAGTTTGGGGTTTATTTTTTCTGATTCTGGTGCCATTACTTTTTTGCCTCACAGAGATGCTGTAAAAATAAATAACATGATATTAAAGACCATAAGACAAAATTAGAGTATCTACTTAAACAAAAATGTTAGCTATGGTAAATACAGGCAATTTAAACTATGGTCATTGCTTTGTGTGACAGATGAGCTTTCAGTGCCTAGTTTTTTAGGTAGGACCTCAGTGTGTAGTTCATAGCAAACTTATCGTGTAGTCCAGAATGTCCTCAAACTCATCACAATCCTCCTGCCTCACCCCCCAGGTGCTAGGATTATAAACATACACCACTAAGCCCAGCTTTCAGTGTATACTTCTAATGAAAAATTATTTGTTATTTATGGATAGGCAACCCTGGCAGCAGTTATGACAGAGAAGTCTCCTTTTATCACACCAATTGGTCGAAAAGATGAAGCAGATCTTGCAAAATCAGCTTTGGCTATATCAGATTCAGACCACCTTACGATCTACAATGCATATCTAGGGTAAAGAAATAATCAATCTGAATATTATCAATGAACCATTAACCTGAGGTTATTTACTTAAAAATATTATCTGTCATTAAATTGATACATTTAAGATTTAAATGTATTTTTCATCTCTCGAGGTGTAACTCTGTTAAAGACTCACAGTAATTTGCTCCATAAGGACTATATACTGACATTATATGCATGTATTTCTAGTATTTAAAATAGTTTAATAATTTTATTCATAAAAGGAAAAATGAATTGCAGTTAAAATTCTTATATAGTATAGCTGCTGTAACAAGCAAGACCCCTTCTCTTTCAGGGGTTACCATCTGAAAAAGAGCTTGGAAAGAGAATATGGTGAGCTTTATTCATTTATTAACATTTTATTTCTTTAACATTCTGTTTAGATGGAAGAAAGCACAACAAGAAGGAGGCTATCGCTCTGAAATCACATACTGTCGGAGGAACTTTCTTAATAGAACTTCACTGTTAACTCTAGAGGTGATTCTTTTTTTATCTTTTTTTTATTTGAATCTCTATTGGTACATTATATATACACATCATGATCACTCTCAACATTGGGAATTTGCACCAGTGTATGACACGACTTAATTCTCATTCTTTCCCGTTTCTCTACCCAACCTAGAGGTAATTCTTAATACACCACTCTAATTCAATCAGATGTTTAACTATAATAAGTTTATTTTTTAAAGAAAGAATGCCTAGGATTGATAGTGCTTGACACATAGGATTTAATAAACAATTGTTGGATTAATAAGCTTGTGGTTTTTGTTTTGTTTCCTCTAACAAGTAACCTATAGGTGTTACACAGTGATTTTATTTGTTTTGTTTGGGCCAGGATTTAGCTGAAGTGGTACTAGTAGCCTACATTGTTCTGTTTTGTTTTTTAGACAGGCCTTTGCTTTGTAGTTGAGGCTGGCCTTGAATTCATTATGTAGCCCAAACTGGCCTCAAACTCACAGAGATACTCCTGCCTCAGCCTCTCAAGTGCTGGGATTATAGGCATGCACCACTGTGCTAGACTACACAGTGATTTTTTTTTTTTAACAGTACTTAACAATCATTATATATTCAGCAAATGACAAAAAAAAAAACAAGGCAGCATGATTGTATAGAAATTAACCCTAGCTTGAAAATCAACAGTTAATCTCTTTATAGTTTTACATTTAGCGAAAAAAAGTCAAAGGCAATTAATCTATGTTCTCAATTCTGAAAATTGTTCCTTTTTTTAATTATGGAAAATTTGAAATGTACCAAAAAGCAGACTACAATGACAAAGCCCCAGTACCCATTACTACTTCCATAACTGTCAATACATAGTCAATCTTGTTTCTGTTCTCTGGGTTATTTATAAGCAAATCCAAAGCATCAGATTATTGTATGTCTCTAAATTATAGGAATCTTCTTTTTCCTCTAACATCATCACAGCTTTTGAAAGATTCCTTAATATCATCAAATATACAATGTTTAACCTAGTGAGCTCATGAATTCTTTATAGGTGATTTAAGTCATGAACTAAACAAAGTTCAAACTTTAAATTTGGTTGACGTGGGGCTGGGGAGTTAGCTCAGTGGTTCCAGCATCTACCTGGCAAGCGCAAGGTTATGAGTTCCATCCCCGGTAGCCACATACCACAGGGCCAGGCATGGTGGCTCATTGCTGTAAGCTCAGCACTCAGTAACCACATATCCCAATGCTAGGCATGGTGACTCACGCCTATAATCCCAGAACTCAGGTGGCAGAGGAAGGAGAATTGCTATGAGTTTGAGGCTCACCTGGACTACATAGTGAGTTCAGGCCAGCTTGAACTACAAAGCAAGACCCTGTCTCAAAAAAAAAAAATTTGGTTGACATGTCCCTAAGTTTCTTCATCTATAGTTACCCTCATTTTTTTTTTCCTATTAAGTATTTTTTTTTAAAGAAACAGGTGTATTGTCCTATGGAGTTTTCTATATTCTGGAAATAGCCACTTTAGGCCAAGTAACTGAGACTCAGTATGTGGTAATCCCAGGTAATTGGCCCAAAGTGAACCTTTTTTTCCAATTTAACTCTTTTTTACTGTCTCAACTTTCCTCCAACCTCCAGATCACTTCCTCTCCCTTTTTGCTTCGAGCTTTTTTTCACCTTCCCTAACTTGCAAGGTTTTAGATTTCTTACCAATTCTGTGGTGTTGTACTAGCTATCAGTTTGGTCTTCCTTCCCCTGGAATCAGAGCCTGTGCTAAGCCTCAAACAGAAACCCCAAATATCTTAAATGTAAACATCACCTCTTAATTGCTTGTGTCCTGTGGACTTTGAATAATGTTTTTCCTTCTTGGAGTAGTTTTGCTGATTGGCAATATTAAGGTAAGAAAATATTTTGACCATAATTTTAGATTAAATGAAGTTTTCATAAATTTTATCAGAGTTCTTAATGAAGGTGAGATTCCCAGAGACAAAGAATATACCTGCAATCTAGGATCAAAATTCCTCTGTAATTCTTTCCCATTGCTGTTTTCTGTATGTTCATTTTCATTGAGGAAAAAATGTCTAGGGGTCAGGGTGGGGCACTATTGAAGTAAAAATGGGGAATGAAAATATACTCAGATATTTATTTTGTTCTCATAGCTGTTCTCATGTTCTTTGGCATATAAAGTCTTAGGGCAGTGAAATGAGCTGGGTCTTCCCAATATTTCTTTTTTTGTCCATTGTAGATTAATTGCGGAGCCACAGTCAACTAAGTAACTTAACATTCTCTCTTACAGGAAACAGTAATATAAATTATAAGAGTTTTTGGAAATTTCTGTATTTTAATCAATTATGGTTATGTCTTTTCAACATAAACCAATCTAGGATGTGAAGCAGGAATTAATAAAGTTGGTGAAAGCAGCAGGATTTTCATCTTCCACAACATCTACCAGCTGGGCGGGAAACAGAGCCTCACAGACACTCTCTTTCCAAGAAATTGCCCTCCTTAAAGCTGTGCTGGCTGCAGGACTGTATGATAATGTGGGGAAAATAATATATACAAAGTCAGTGGATATCACAGAAAAATTGGCTTGCATTGTGGAGACAGCCCAAGGCAAAGCACAAGTGCATCCGTCCTCAGTAAATCGTGATTTACAAACCTATGGATGGCTTTTGTATCAGGAGAAGGTAAAGTACTTGTTCTTAATTTCGGCACTCAGTACATAAGTCTAGAAGTCATCTGTGTTAAGTTGAGAAGCCAGAATGGGTATTTTATTTAGTTCTCAACTTGCACTGTTTTGTTCATATGTGAAATCCGGAGCATGTAGATTCTTAAAACCAAAAAAAAAAGTTTATTTTTTTAATTTAGTAAACTTCCTACTGTGATCATCACTTTTTTCTACTTGGAATAAACTCATAGTAAATAGATGTTGGTTAATAATAAACTAGTTCCCTGAGTATTTCACTAAAAAGTGTTAGCTCAGAAGCGAAGAAGACATGTTTTATGTTCCATTTCCAGATAAGAGCATGTTAAACAGAGTAGGAGAGCTATAGATGATTTGGCAACAGTTTGAGTCACAGTATCACCTAAGATAATAGCAAATACAGATTATAATTAAAAGTCAACTTTTTGAATTGTAACTGCATTTCTACTCCACTTTCTTGAACTTATAGCAAGAGTTAAGATGGTATATTCTATGCTTCCTATTTTGAGTATTTTGTTACCTATATCAAACTGACTCATTTTTTAGGCAGTTTGAGAAGAAAACAACACATCAATCGAAATATGTTTCTCCTTTTATTAAAAGAGGCCTCTGTTACATTTCTTAAAGAAGAATCTACAATTTCAAACACTGGCTTGAAAACTCTCAATGTTACCAAACTTAAATATAAAACATTACTGACTAGCTGACCATCCATGTAGAAACCAGAAACTTGAAACTTAATTATAACTTTAACATCATTTAGTATCATTAGCATTGTATAATCAGGACATTTATATTCTTAGACTTTGAACTTGTGTTTTCTATTTTTGTCTTACATAGATAAGGTATGGCCGAGTGTATCTGAGGGAAACAACGCTGATAACTCCTTTTCCAGTTTTACTCTTTGGTGGTGACATAGAAGTTCAACACCGGGAACGCCTTCTTTCTGTAGATGGCTGGATCTATTTTCAGGTACACAACACAAATGATATTTTGGTTACATAAAATAAAATTTTTCAGCTTCTACTATCCTTTGACTTTTAAAATCTGAAGTTTATATACTCTCTTTCTATAATGACTTATAATAGAATTTATTTTATCTTGTTTTTATGGTTTTTAAACCCTGTTAAATTTGAAAATCAAAATATTTTATTATCAGTAACAGTTATGACTTGCCATGTTTAGATACATTGATTTAATTTTATATGCATTATCCAATATAACATCCTAACAATCTTGTTAGATGATGTTTAGGGTTTCCTTTCTGTAGAGTCTCTCAAACACAGTATGAAATTAAATAATTTTCCTAGATTACCTTGGTTGTTTACTGGGACAGTAAGATTCAAACAGCACGTGCTTCAATCCCTAAGTACGTGCTTATTCTACCATATCTGGCCACCCATTCAGAGACCAGATTCATAGTTTTTAATACATGCTGTCAAACTCTTGGATAAATCAGACAAAGATGTTTATTTTTGGTAATAAGTTTATTTCTCTATAGCCCTATCAATATTGACTAGCTTATACTAAGCAAATTGAAGGACCTCCGTTATACTATTCCATGATAGCTGTGTGCCTAAGGCTGGAGAAGTGAGTTTTAAATGCAGCATAAAAAGTCTATAGTAGGGCCGGGGAGTTAGCTCAGTGGTTCCGGCACCTGTCTTGCAAGCACAAGGACCCGGGTTCGATTCCCCGGTAACCACATAACAATACTGGGTGTGGAGACCCACACCCAGCAGCAACCAGTACCACATACCACAGTGCCAGGCATGGTGGCTCACGCCTGTAATCCCAGCACTCGAGAGGCAGAGGCTGGAGGATTGTGATGTGAGTTTGAGGCTGAGCTCAGGGCCAGCCTGAACCACAAAGCGAGACCCTGTCTCCAAAAAAAAAAAAACCTAAAAAAAAAAAAAGTCTATAGTATTTGGTTGATGCAGAGATACTAGAGTGGTAAAGCTATCCTAACAGGGTTATGGTAATAATTATATAATGCTATAAATTTACTACAACTCATGAAATTAAGGCGCTTAAGATATGTGTGGTGGAGGGCCGGGGATTTAGCTCAGTGGTTCCGGCGCCTGTCTTCCAAGCGCAAGGACCCAGGTTCAATCCCCAGTAACCACATAACAATACTGGGCATGGAGACTCACACCCAGCAGCAACCAGTACCACATACCACAATGCTGGGCATGGTGGCTCACGCCTGTAATCCCAGCACTCAGGAGGCAGAGGCAGAAGGATTGCTATGATGTGAGTTTGAGGCTGAGCTCAGGGCCAGCCTGAACCACAAAAGCAAGACCCTGTCTCAAAAAACCTAAAAAAAAAATGTGTGGTGGCCCATGCCTTTAATCCCAGCATTTGGCACGCTGAGGCAGGAGCACCACTACAGGATTGAGGCTTGCCTGGGCTACACCAATGAGTTTAAGGCCAGTCTAATCTACAAAGTGAAACCCCGTCTCAAATCCAAACAAACAAATAAAAAAATAGCGTTTTAGTTAAGTGGTTCTTTCGCCTGCCTGGTAAGAGCAAGGTCCCAAGTTTGATCTCCAGTACCAAAACAAGAAAGAAGAGAGTTCCTGGAATAACAGTTGTTTTATTCTGGAGATAACAGATTTTAAAAGGAAATCAAGAAGCTTGTACAGCTTAGCTATGAGGAATAATTTGCCCATAATTTACCCCATTGTATTTTATGTTAAAAAAACAAGATGAACTAAGGCAATTAATATGTAAGAGATGTGCTTTCCTTGATTTATTTAAACATATCCATAATTTCCTGAATTAATTTTATGTTGTTCACTCTCCATAGGCCCCTGTAAAGATAGCTGTCATTTTCAAGCAGCTAAGAATTCTCATTGACTCTGTTTTAAGAAAAAAGCTTGAAAATCCAAAGATGTCCCTTGAAAGTAAGTATTTAATTATAATATAGGTAGAAGACAGTATGTACGTGTATATATACTTGGTATGTCTGTATAATATGTAAATGCATTAATGCATAGAAAATCTAACAGTCTTAAGATTGACTTTAGAAGCTGTTATTTAACATTAATGTGCACAGTAGCCCATTAAACTCATAAATTACATGTGATTAAAAGTTATTTTCCATGATAAAGTGTTATACACCTATAATGCCAGCATCTTGGGAGGCTGAATCAGGAGGATCTTATCTGTGTAAAATAAATATGTTACCATTCAGCAGAAATCTGAAATAGACACCTGAGTTTCCAGTTAACCTGGGACAGTTTTTCCCCAACCTGCCAAATAATCAAAATTATTCTAACAATTGAAAAAATAAGATCTAAAGCCTTATTCCAGACATACTAATCTTCTCTCTAGGGAAAACCTATGGCCATTTATTATGATGATGATTATTGTTATTAGCATTTTATTCTGTAACACTTCTCATCTCCCTTTCCCCTTAAATGTGGTTTATTATTTTTGAGTGAGTTGTTTTTCTAGTAGAATTCCCACATGTAGAATTTGGTTAGTTACATCCTTAAGCTTTGATTGAACAAGCTCTGTATTTCCTGAATTCCCTACAAGCCACTACTGTAGGCACTTATACCTACAGGCTTAGTTAGAATCAAGTTTTAGGAAAACATTTATAACTGGTGCAATATTCTTCCTGTGGCATCACATCAGGAAGCATTTCAGTTTGGTTTTTCTGCTTTTAATAATCTTTAACAATTGATCCATGGGTTCACGTGATTATATTTGACAAAGTCTCACCAGTTAATTCTCACAGCCCGGCAAATTGGGAAACCGCTGATAAGTGCTCATACCTTGAAGACACACTCTGTGTGTATTTGCAGAACTAATTTTTGAATGAATGAACATTGAACTACATTAACTTTCTTGTAGCACTAGAAACTTAGATTAAGTCTCCATCTAAAAGTAAGGGTTCTGGGCTTAAGGAGCTTTGTGCATTACAACTGTGGCATTAGGACAGGTTGAATCTCATCTTCTAAATGAATTAATGAACTCAAACTAATTTTAAAATTATTTCAGTGTTTGTTTTCTATAAAAGAAAACGCAGAAATTGCTTTGGACTTTGGAAGAAAAAGTACATTCGTATCCTGTTTCTGGGATTACTATAAAGAAAAATTGTTTTTAAAATTTTGAAAAGGAACTTTAGTTGCTCTTATGCTTTCTTACTCTTTACTCCTCAGATTAAAAATTATGCTTCTTTCTAGAAATGCCACTGTTCTCCCTCCAGTGAGGGCTTTTTCTTCCTCTTTTCCTTTTATTCTTTCCCTTTTTTAAGATTGCTCTGTAGCCTCCCAAAACTGATTGACAACTGAAGGCTAGATGACAGAATGTCCATTGCAAACAAATAGCATTGAAACCGATATAAATACAGTGATTCAGTCTTGCAGCCCTGATGATTACAACTTTCTGAAAATGGTGGTTATGAGATTTTTGGGAAGTCAGTTTCAGAGCAGCTGTTTCAAGATAGAAACAGCTGTTAAGGATACCACATTGGTGAATAATACCTCCCACTTGCTCTGTTTGTCAGATCAGTAGGTATTTGACCCTTTGTTATGTAGCCAATACATACAAATGTTGATTTTTTTTCTCAAAATGTTAACACTGGGAAAATAGGCATGACAATAATTAACATACTTTAGGGCAAAAAAATAATATTTTATGGGTGAATATTGCTGGTGTTAAGACTGTAAAAAAAGAAATTTATTTTTGAGACGGGGTCTCACTTTGTAGTTCAGGCTAGTTTTGAACTTACCGAAAAACTCAGCAATCCTCCTGCCTCTGCCTCCCAAGTGCTGGGATTACAGGCGTGAGCCACCACGCCCGGCACTGTGCTGTGTGGTACTGATTGCTGGTGAGTGTGAGTCTCCACGTCTAGCATTGTTGTATGTGGTTACCAAGGATCAAACCCAGGCTCTTGTGCTTGCAAGGCAGGCACCAGAACCATGAGTTAAATCTCCAGCCCCCAAGACTATTAGAAAATCTTAATGGAATATACTCCTTGTTTGATGTATATACATTGGAAAATTAATAATTGTTATATTCATTCATGGTTTTTTTTTTCTTCTTTCACTCAGATGACAAGATTCTACAGATCATTACAGAATTGATAAAGACAGAATAATAATTACTGAAATTTATGGTCAGCTCCTTTAAAATTAAGATGAACATACAATCATGAAATTAGGTGAAAATGGACCATCCCATTAAGAGTTTTACTTAAAATGTTGGTACCAGCCATAACCTAAAGGTGGCAGAAAAGAAGCACATACTTTCAACATGTGTAATTTTCTAGTTCCTTTTTAATGATGATTAGTCAGAATATTTGCCACTACATTTACAATAAATACTTTGGTTTCATCCATTTTTTGCATATCATTGTGTGCCTGAAGGACAAGGCCTGTGTCTGCTATATCATAACTTGGTGTGCCTTTAATGGCAGTATCAGCAGAAAGAGCTGATGTGTGCTGGAGAAGTTCCACTTGGCATCTGTGGAGGGAAAGGAGTCCTAGGATCCTACAAGCAGAGCTAATATCAGTTGTTGTGTTGTGTGTGCACCCTGGTACCACGCATACTTTATATATGAACCCGTTTAGTCATCCAGCAACTTTTAAGGTAGGTATGATGTTAACTCCATTTTGCCAGTGAAGAAACTGAGGCACAGAAGTTAAATAATCCATCCAAGATCACACTAATAGTGGCAGAGGCATTATGGATCTAGAACTACAGTATTTAAATTTCTGAAATTAATCATTCTGTTGATTTTGGGGAGACAAGGAGAGATTCTCAGTAGATAGCCAGGCTGACCTTGCATTAGCGACAGCTTCTGAAGTGTTGAGCTGACAGAGATGCGCTGCTATGCTCAGCTGTTATTTAAAGTTCTAAATACAACCTACAGCTCTAATGATTTGAGACTTTACTCCTCTCATTTGTCTCCACTTCACTTCTCATGGTGTTCCAGCTTCACCAGTGTCCTTTTTCAATTCCTAGAAAGTGCCAAGTGGTTCTTTTTAGCATTTTTTCTTTAATTTGCTATAATACACTTGGGGGGTTTTTTTTAACCAGACTTCCAGAAGTGTATCACCTATTTTAACTACATCAGCACAGGACTTTTGTCAGCTGATCCCATCTTTTTTGCCTTCTTCCATAGACCACAGGCTGCACCATAACTGTTTTACTAATATACAGTCAGCATCATTCCTGATACATAACAGACAGTAAGGAGGATCAGGATGGGGTCATCTTACTAAAGCCAAGAAAAGTGTTTCTGGAAGCCAAAGCATTGTCAAATGATGTTAGTGCAACAGATGACAGTACACAAGAATACTATCAACAAGCTAAGGAAAAACTACTAGATTTCAATTTTTTTTCTGACGATCCCATCTATCTTTTAAAGCAATGACTTGCATGCAATTCCAGAAGCCCTATAGATTCCTACATGTCTGGTGACTCAACAGAAGGGCTTACAGGACCCTGTCTATAGTTATTGCTGAAGAAAATGTTTACAATAAAATCAGCAAGAACAACATGTGGAGTCTAGAAAAAGCTTCACAGAGGCTTCCTGTGTTTTGTGCAGTGCTGTTCTGGGTAGCCCAGGCTGGCCTCATGGTGATCCTCATGCCTCAGCCTCCCAACTGGGATTACAGGCACGTGCCACCATACCCAAGAAGACTGCTTTTTTAAAAAAAACATATGGAACACTTTATGAATTTGCATGTCATCCTTGTACAGGGGCCATGGAAACTTTGTAGCATTTCAGTTTTAGTGTATGTGCTACTGAACCAAGCACAAGATTGCATTTTAAATGTTTAAGCATCTTGATAAATTGTCTTCCCAGTGGATGTAGCAATTCATACCCCTACCAACCACATACTAAGTTTCTATTTTCTTTTTCTTTCTTTCTTTTTTTTTTTTTTTTTTTGTCATAGCAGGAATCAAACTCAGGCCCTGTGCTTCCAAGGTAGGCGCAACACTACTTGAGCTAAATCCCTGGCCCCTGAGGTCTTAATTCCCTAAATTTTATTACCAAGCACTTTTATTTTTAATTAATTAAATTAAGTGAAAAATATTTCATTATAATTTTAATTTGCATTGTTTTTATGGAGTTTGAGCATCTTTTCATATGATGCATTTTTCTCTTATATTGCTACTCCTTTTCTTACTATGTATAGGAGCTCCAATAGTTTAAGAAAATTGAGCTATATGCTATGAGTTAAAATATTTTTCCAGTAAATACATTTTTCATCCTAAAATTTATTAATCTTTTATTTTTGCCCCACTTTTAAAAATTCTATTCCTGGAGACTGAGTAGCTGCATATGCTCTCCACCACTGGGGTACACCTTCAGTCCTTGGCAGCCCCCCTTCTGTGTCATCTGCTTTTGTGTCACATTTCTTTATTCTGAGAGTATCATAAAATCTGAGTATCATTTTAACACTCACTTTCAATGTTCAAGTCTTGAATACTGTAATACCTAGGGAAGGGCAAACACAAAAGATAGTTCCTCCCTGCAGATTAAAAATACCTCCTTTATTCTGGTTTCTTTTCAGGAAATCACATCTTTTCCCAGCAAATGACACCAGGAAATACTGAATTCTTCAGGTCATTTTACTGTCTCTAAACTGGTAATGGCTGAACATAATAAAAACCCAGAACGGGTCTGACAGCACAACAGCTTGATCTTGTCCCACCTGAATGGCTGTGCACTAAATGTTACACACATGAGCAAGGAGGGCTGTTCCCCTCTGGCTAATCCCTATGGACAGCCCCACTATCTTCAGGGACCCCAGCAGAGTGAGCATCAGACTAAGATCACAGTGTGAGGAAATATTTTTTTGTTCCACAAAAACAAATCCTTTAGTCTCTCATATTGCAGAGAAGTGAGGCCTGGCTGCCTTCAGAAATAATTACGCTAGGGCCAGGGATTTAGCTCAATGGTTCCGGTGCCTGTCATGCAAGCGCAAGGGCCCGGGTTCGATCCCTAGTAACCACATACCTATACTGGGTGTGGAGACACGCCCAGCAACCAGTACCACATACCACAGTGCCGGGCGTGGTGGCTCACGCCTGTAATCCCAGCACTTGGGAGGCAGAGGCAGGAGGACTGCTGTGATGAGTTTGAGGCTGAGCTCAGGGCCAGCCTGAACTCCAAAGCGAGACCCTGTCTCAAAAAAAAAAAAAAAAAAGAAATAATTACACTACTGTGCTTACAACCTTTTTAATTCTTCTCAGTGTCTTATTTCTGACCAGACCCTGGAAGGACAGAAGCTGCTGCAGGAAACTTCCAGCCCAACATGACATTTTTTTTTCAAAATGGAATTCAGCATCTAAATGTAGCAAAGGGACATGACATATAATTTACTGAAATAAAACTTCTTTAACCTTATATAGGGTAAGGCTTATTAAGAGGGCTACATGTCTAATCTGATACTCAGAAGGCAAACCTTATAGCTTAGATGGAGTCTAGTGGAATTGTAATATGAATACTATCCTCCTTGCAACAACATAAATCATTCCCTCTATTTTTGTCTCTCCCTCACATGTAACACAATAATATATTGAAAAACAAGTATTCTGCCTAGCTAACCTGGATAACAAAAAGACACACACTTTATAAAGGAGGAAAAACGTAACTATACCAGCGACTGGTACAAACTGAATTCTATGTAAGCATGTTACATTTCTTCTTTAATGCTCACACAATGATCTCATAGGATACTCTTACTACCCTGCTTTTTCAGTTAGAGAAACTGAAGGAGAAAGGTGTGGAATAACCTGTCTAAGTCTACAGAGATCAGATGCCACGGATGGGCTTGGAATCTAAGGCCTCTGAAGCAGAAGTTCTAACCACTGCACAGAACCCATGGCACCAGGCAAACTGACATGTGGGTAGGGAAGAAAGCACATCCCATCTATGACAGGAGAAGCAATGTACGTGCAAGTGACCTGAAACCTTGATGAACTGGAAATGGGCAAAATTCGAGGGAAGGCAGTAAAGAGAGAGAGCCTTTTCTCCTGGTGTATATTGACACACAAGTCAAATGTCTGGCCTTACAAAAATGTGCTGAAAATTCCTGCCCTTTGTTTTCTAAATACCAGCCAAACTTGTCTGACTTCAAGTACCTTAAATACTTCTTGATTCTAGGCTTAAATACAGTAACAGGAAAATAGAGTCTTAAGTAAATAGAATTTTCAGTGACATCAAACTAAGTTTAAAGATTATTTAAAATGTAAACAAAGTTGCCCACATTAAGGAGGCAACCCTCTGCTTGTTGGCTGAGACAGGGAGCTGACATTAAATAGAGAGTTCCTTCTGCTACCTCCAGCCCTAGGGCTGGGTGGGACAGTGAGGGGGCTTTTGTTTTAAACTGAAGGGCCAAACTGCAGGGTTGGGGAAAGACCTTTGGTTTCATTATATTACTACTTCCTTGCACATTTCTGAAAGCAAACAGCTCAAATCATGCTTAGGCAGCTTTCACTGGAGAATCTTTATGATTTTACATTTTAAAGTATTTTAATTTAAATTCTTTAAGAGACTTGGCTCAGGGCTGGGGAGTTAGCTCAGCGGTTCTGGTGCCTGTCTTGCAAGCGTAAATTCCCGGGTTCGATCCCCCGGCAACCACATACAATACTGGGTGTGGAGACTCACGCCCAGCAGCGATCAATACCACATACCACAGTGCTGGGCGTGGTGGCTCACGCCTGTAATCCCAGCACTCGGGAGGCAGAAGCAGGAGGATTGCTGTGATGTGAGTTTGAGCTCAGGGCCAGACTGAACCACAAAGGGAGACCTTGTCTCAAAAGAACCTAAAAAAAAAAGAGAGACTTGGGCTCAAATCCTGGAAAGAGTAACAGAAATTAATTCATAGAGAAGTCATGTCCCGTGTAATATTTGCATTTCTAATAAGTGTTAAATAGGTTTTTTCTTATATGTCCCATGCAGTATTTGGGATACACTTATACTAAAAAAATCGTCTGCCATTCAAATTTAGACAAATATCCTTCATTTTCTCTCTCAACTCTAAACACAGAAGATTCTTGGTCATCACCTTTCTCATATTTCAATAATAAATACAGTGACACCTTGGTTCATGAAATTATTAATTACTTTGTACTGGGAATCAAACTCAAGACCTTGCCCTTGCAACGCACTGAGCTACATCCCCAGCCCTCAGTTCAGGAATTTAATTATTTACAAGATTCTGGTCACAAACCAAATTAGAGGAGAATAGAATCAAATTCAATGGCTAGGTTCAATATTGAGTTTATGGGGAAATTTGGTTCTTTTTCAATTTGGTTTGCTACCAGAATCTTGGATACTCGTTGCAACAAGTAGTCATTTGTTTCCCCCCAACAGTGTCAGAGAGGCAAGGCATTCCACAAATACTGAAGGAGGGATCCGGATCTGAGGAGCAAAAACTAGCCAGCACTTACCAGGATTAGACGCTAACACAAACTCTCCCAGGGAACCACTGGAATCACTGGATTTCCAGTGCAGCACAGTGAGACTCTCACGTCCACAGGTGGTTCAAATGATGATACGACTTTTCAAAACATCTCCTGTGTAATAAACAATATTATTGACTTACCAAGGTAGACTTTAGGGTGCTCTCATATTTTTACATTCAAAAGACTTTAACCTGTTCTAGTGTACATGCCTGTGATCTTAAAATTAATTCCCCAGCTCAGGAAATTTAGTGGCTAATCTTGACACTTCAAAATGGGGACGGGGATGGGGATGTAGCTCAGGCCTGAGTTCAATCTCTCATGTCACCAAAAGAAAAGGGGAAAAAGAACTTTGAGTTTTCACACCTATTTCATTTATCCCTGAAAGCAAATAAAATATCTATATTTAATAAGGAAGAAAGTGGAGACTGAATGTTTTGCCCAAGATAACCAATAAATGAAACTTCCCTCCTCTATATCTCCTGGCTGGCTGGGCCAGGTGAATCATAATTCCTGGATTCTTCCATAGATTCAAACATTCCTCCCATAATATTCCCGAACAGCAGCCTGAGCGGAGAAAGAGGCCAGGCACCCAGGTTTCTGAAAACCCTTTCCAGGCTATTCTGAGCCAATCTCCCATGTCACAGATGACACTATGAATGTTGGGAAAATTAAGAGCTTGCTCAGCGGTCCAGGGAAATCAGAGCAGCAGTAGCCTGAATCCGAATGGAGTGAGGATGGCTGAACTGTTATCGGTATGGGACTGAATCACCGAGCTCCTTGGAGTATACCTACCTGAAGCATTTAGACTGAAGATGGCCGAGCCTACTGCCTCTGGGACAGGCCCACCGTCCTGACTGCTCTTCATCATGCCCCAGTACCCCTTCTCCTAAAGAGCCAAAGACCCCCAGGAAGGTGCACTTAGGCCAGGGAGGGACTGAGCGCTAGAGAGACAGGAGTCTGAGGACTCGACCAGCTCTGCCTTGGAGAAAGTGCCGCGCGGCCTCTCCCGCCTGGGGACACCCCCATTCTTCCCAACAACCTCCCCCCCACACACACACACACCTCAGCTCGACTTTTCAGAAGAGACTGGGTATAACCAAGCAAGTATTGGGATGTTCGGGGAAGAAAATCAGAAGCTAATGATCTAAATCAGAACAACCTGTGAGCAATTTGATAAAAATAGAAATGCAAGCCTGCCACGATGTTCCTTTTAAATGGTTGACTTGGCTTGGGGTTAAAAAGTACAGAGCAAGCTGCTCCTTCTCCCTGGAGGACTGTAGACTTGCTGCATGAGGCTGGTTTGGGCAGTTTTCCGTTCTATTTAATCACGAATACCTGGGACTTCTACCCTAGCTCCTACCCTAACAGCAGCACAGGAGAGCAAAGCCAAGGCTCTGCCTGAGACCCTCGGAAGGGTTCTGATCGAAACAAAAGCAAATGAATTTGCATTCTTTTCACGGGATCCACAAGAAAACCAGGCCGACAGAATTCCAGTCCCGATTTTCGCCTGGGCTCAGAAGCACCTTCACAAAATTACCGACCTTACAGCCTCAAGGAATGTGTTCGCACGCGTCGAGAGCACCTGGCCAAGGGCAGGGAGAGTCCACACGAAAGAAGCTTTTCTTGTGGGCTGCAGCGAGCCCTCATTTGGGCCCGCAGCTCACCTGGCTGGGCCGTAGCCCCTACTCCGACCGCTCCAAGAGCGCCGCCAGCGCCACTACCAGGCTCCGGGTCGGGTCGCCAGGGTAACGCTGAACGCGGGAGAGCGCGCGGGGCAGCTGCGGCTCCCCGCGGCCGCGCACAGACAAGCTTCTAGCGCGGAAGGGGAGGGTTCTCCGCCCAAGAAAGCGCGGCTCTCGGGCCGCTTCCGCCTCAGCCAATGACAGGTCGGGGGTGTGGCAGAGGGAGGGGCAGGCCGGTACTTAGTGGGCTGCGGCGGCTGCCCGGCCTCCCGCGAGCTCTCTGGACTTGCACCTTGGCGGCTCCCTGCGCCTGGAGGGTCGCGGTGGTCGAGAGGCGCCTGGGCTGAGTCATGATGACCCCCTGCCCCCCTAGCCCCGCGAGCCCCACCGCTTGGTCCGGAAGGCGGGACGACGCTCAGAACCTTCGGGCCCCAGTGAAGAAGAGCAGGCGGCCGCGCCTCCGGAGGAAGGAGCCGCTGCAGCCCCTGTGCCCGAGCCTGCTCCCGGGGGACTCGGGCGTCGGCGACCTGTCCGAGTCCCCCAGCCCAGGTTCGGACGGCGCCGTCAGCCCCGCGGCATCGGCGGCAGTGCGGGGCTGCAGCCCTCTGCCCAGTCCTGACGAGCTCCTGTCACCACTCGATCTGCAGACTTTCCGCGACTATGGCCAGAGCTGCTACGCCTTCCGCAGGGCCCGGGAGAGCCACTTCCACCCGCTGGAGTCGCTGGCGCGGCAGCCACAAGTGAGGTGCCGGTAGAGCCAGAGCCCCTCTTCGCTCCCCAGGGCAGCCCAGTCACCCTTCCACCCCGAGAGCAACAGAGGCTTTCGAGGACCTACCTGGTCGCCGTTACAGTGGGTGATCTGACCTGGAGTGTGGGGCGCGTGCAGTGCAGAGGAGCTAATTTTCAGGTTGAGTCCAGACTCTCGCAGACGTCGAACAGATTAATTAATAATCCTAAATTTGTTTCTTCATCTGCAAAATGGACCACTCCCCACCCCCACCCCGGAACGGCCAAGAGGCTTGCCCGAGGGCACGTGCACCAAGCTAAGGCACCCCACCCCCACACCTCCCCACCTCCGCTCCCCAGGAAGCTCCTCGGGCCTTTCTGGCCCTTCATCAGGCAGCGCTCCTCCCCTCTCTCCGCAGGTGACCGCTGAAGCCCGCTGTAAGCTTCTCAGCTGGCTGATCCCCGTGCACCGCCAGTTCGGGCTGTCCTTCGAGTCGCTGTGCCTGACGGTGAACACCCTGGACCGCTTCCTCACCACCACGCCCGTGGCGGCTGACTGCTTTCAGCTGCTCGGAGTCACCTCCCTGCTCATCGCCTGCAAACAGGTACCTTCACTGGGCGTGGGGAGCAGGGGTCCAGCTAGTCTGCCTTGCCGGGCCGCCCCCTCTCGAGTGTACACGGTGCGCGCTGGGTTCCTCCGACAGACCCCGAAAAATAGGGCGCAAAGCCCCTAAAAGTGTTGTGGCGCTTCTATTCTGGTCACCTCAGAGAGAGAAAACTTCAAACTTTCCTACGCCCCCCCCCTTTTTTTTAGTCGTACAGTAGTTAGAGAAGCTGCGCTGGACCTAGATAGCAGGTGGTTTTAGTGGACAGGTGACTTCCCCGTATCCCCGGAAGAAACGAGAAGGAGCTCCAGGCTTCTGGCGTCAGAGGGGGCGGGCTCCAACCCTGGAAGCTGTGGGGTGGCTCTGAGTGCACCTGTCTTGCAGGTGGAAGTTCACCCACCGTGCGTGAAACAGCTCCTGGCCCTGTGCTGCGGCGCCTTCTCCCGGCAGCAGCTCTGTAACCTCGAGTGCATCGTGCTGCACAAGCTGCGCTTCAGCCTGGGCGCGCCCACCGTCAGCTTCTTCCTGGAGCATTTCACTCAGGAGCGCGTGGAGGCGGGGCACGTCGAAGCCTCCGAGGCCCTGGATGCACAAATCTTGGCTCGGGGAGTGGCGGAGCTGAGCCTGGCGGACTACGCCTTCACCAGCTACGTGCCCTCCCTGCTGGCCATCTGCTGCCTGGCGCTGGCGGACCGCATGCTTCGGATCCCGCGCCCGCTGGACCTGCGCCGGGGCGAGCACCCCGAGGCGGCGCTGCAGGACTGCCTGCGCAAGTTGCAGCTACTGGTGGCCATAAACAGTACTTCCCTGACTCACATTCTGCCTCTCCGGATCTGCGAGAAGTGCAGCTTGTCCCCAAGCTTGAAATAGAGCGACCGTCGGGCTCCTTTCCTCTGGACCCTCCCGCTGCTTCCTAAGAGTGCAGCTTTTGTCCAAAGATGGAGGGAGGCTTAGAATCCTGCTTGCCACCCGCAGGTTCTGAACAGCATACCACAGCAGAGTCCAGTAGTTTATTTTGTTTGAGAACGGCAGGAGCTGTCTTTCCTCAATAAACTGTGGTTTGTCTGAATACTGTCAGAATCTCAGACCAGTTGAGCAAGCTCGTGGATGCCAGGGTTCTGGCTCCAGGGCAAGTCGGGAACCTCTGAGGCTGAGGACTGCAGCACTAGGGACCCAGAGGGTGTGCCGGGGCGTGAGGCAGAGTAAAATGCACAGCACCTTGTGCTGTCCAAAGGGCTACTGTCCAGTGAGGTGATGGGGCGCTGTGAAGCCTTGGGGACCAGGTAGGCTCACTGGCTAAGGGTGAAGCAAGAGATATTTCCAGTATAGAAAATCACGCATGTAGGGCTGGGGAGTTAGCTCAGTGGTTCCGGCGCCTGTCTCGAAAGCGCAAGGACCAGGGTTCGATTCCCCGGTAACCACATAACAATACTGGGTGTGGAGACCCACACCCAGCAGCAACCAGTGCCACATACCACAGTAGTGCTGGGCGTGGTGGCTCACGCCTGTAATCCCAGCACTCGGGAGGCAGAGGCAGGAGGATTGCTGTGATGTGAGTTGGAGGCTGAGCTCAGGGCCAGCCTGAACCACAAAGCGAGACCCTGTCTCCAAAAACCTAAAAAAAAAGAAAATCACGCATGTAGCTGGAAGACGTCAAAGAACGGCTTTGCAGAAAGCTGGGGCCGACTCAAGCAGAGCCTACACAGTCATTTGGTTTAGTTTGTATTGCTACATGTAAGCTGAAGGCAATAATGGCAGAATGGTAATAAAAGCTGTGTCAAGTCCATGTACATACCAGGAATTATTTTGGCATTCATTATTTTGATCTTTCACTACTTCAATGAAGCAGGGTTTTTATTTATAAATTTCTGGTGTCTCACAAGTTATTAAGTACCATCTATGAGACAGGTTTGCTAGACTTCTGTGGCTCTATAATGATCACATACATTCTCATTGTCATTAATCTGCTGTAGTCCCGAATCTCAGTTCCACCACCTGCAGAATATTTCTTAATCTCCTTTCCCCATTCTACAACTGACACCAAAGCTTACAAGTTTAAATGAAGTTAAGTTTAAATATCAGGTAATACAGAGTATTAAACAGGCTCTGAAGCAAATTTTGCTAGATGACTTCAGGCAAGTCCAAGCCCACATCTTCTCCATAGAAGTGGGGATAACAGTGGTTCCTGTCTGATGGTGTGGAGGTGTGACTCCAATGAGATGCTCCATGTAACTTCCCCAGCAGAGATTCTGGCACATAATAAGCCTTGCTATAGTAAGAAAAGGTGAGGGGCAGCCTTTAGGATGAAGAGTTCATGAAGAGGGGAAAGACAGAGCAAAGAAATAAAGCAAATGGAAATGTTAACAATGGGATGAATATACAGCTCACTGTAATTTTTTCTTTCCTTCAAATTTCTGTATTTATTTATTTGTACCAAGGACTGGACTTGAGGCCTCCTGCATGCTTGGCAAGTCCTCCAACA
Source organism: Petromus typicus (assembly GCA_004026965.1). NCBI lineage: Eukaryota > Metazoa > Chordata > Mammalia > Rodentia > Petromuridae > Petromus > Petromus typicus. The sequence continues at coordinate 22,734 of PVIR01013509.1, forward strand.
CTGAACTACATCCTCTGACTGGAGAGGCTAACGTGCCAGAGCTGGCCTTAAGTGTCCTCCTGTCTCATGCTCCCCCCATAACATGCATCACCTTGGCAGGCTGGAAAAGTGCTTTCTAAAAATAAATCCCACTCATGCTGTTGCATTTTGAATACACCCAAATGTAGAAAGCAAAACATCAATTTCTATAAGTTTTTTTTTTCTCCACAAGCATTTCTCAAAGTGCTTTTGGAGCCTGAGGTAAGATACCTTAAGTAAGATATCTTACTCCTAGGGCCTCTTCTTTTTGGCCAAAGATATGCCACACCTTTCGGAAAGGTTCTTCTTGGGTCAGGAAGAAGAAGGTGATTCCCAGCATACTGTATTTGAGGAAAAGCTGTTCCTCGATGGTGAAAAAGGAGATGGAAGACCCACCACTCCCAAGTCCCATACCATATAGGACCCTCAACCTAGCTGCACGGATGTGGGGTTTGTACAAGAGTGACTTTGGGAAGAGTTGTTTTCAACTCTGTCCTTCAGCCAAACCCCTAAAACCTCACCCCTGCCTCTCCTCACGCTAAGCTCTTCAGGAACTTAGTGATTGGTTCCAGAGTCACCCAGGTTAGGAGTCATGTCATGCTATGACAGTTCTTGTTACCACAGGTGATGGAAGATACAATGTCCATATTTGTCTACCCTAATTTGGAGTTCATTGATGAATATTTGAAAAATGAGCCTGTCCTAAAAAATCTGTACTGCTCTCCATGTGTAAAATTCTTTCCAAAACCTGGCCAAAAATCTGTACTGCTCTCCATGTGTAAAATTCTTTCCAAAACCTGGCCAAGAGCTTCCCTACTCATCTTACAGACTAGAAACCGTAAAGATGGGGATGGGCAAGCTAGTGACTGAGCTCTTCGGGAACCAGAAGGACCACGGACACAGCCAGAACGCACTGTGGGAAGCTGGGGATAGAACTGAAAACAATATAATTTGTCCATATTAAGTACCAGTCACTTCACAAAAATGAGCCCACTCTCTTCATAGTAATTCTATGGAGGTCGGTTACTATTTTTCCTGCAGAGCTGGGACTCACAGATCTGGTCTTTCTTTCTTTCTTTCCTTCCTCGTTTATTTCTTCCCTCTACTGAGTTCCTGCCTCTACTGATGCCTTAGAGGATCTCAAAGTCCAAGCCAGTCTATCATTGTTCAGCTACCACTGTTAAATGTATCTTGTTTCGTGATCTAGGTAATGGGTACAAATAACAGAGAATCATAACACTTTAAAATAATTTTTCATTTGGGCATGGGATTCAGCTCAGTGGTTCCAGCGCCTGCCTTGCAAGTGCAAGGACCTAGGTTCAATGCCCAGAGTGGTGGCTCACATCTGTAATCCCAGAACTTGGGAGCCAGAGGCAGGCGGTTGCTGTGAATTTGAGGCTGAGCTCAGGGTCAGCCTGGACTACAAAACAAGACCCTCTCTATAAAAATTTTTTTAAATTTTTTTCATTTTACTTAGTAAGTATGAAGCCGAAATAAAGGGCCCAGTAGGAGGATACACAAAGGCTTTGGTTTCAGATGACTTTAAATTGAGCAGCTCTGAAGGGTCCCGAGAGAGGTTCGATCACCCAAGGATGCTCCTTGGGGGGCGGAGGGGTTACCCCTTTTCCCACAGCATCTAGAAGATGCTCATATGCCCCTTCCTGGAACAAGACTCCACCATGGGAAGGGGAGCTGAGACTGCCATATTAGACTAACACCATTTGTAAAGAGAGCAGCCAAACACCAGGATGACAGCTGAGACCATCAGGGGACAGGCTTTTAGGGGATATGAGACTCTCCTCTCTTCTTTTTAAAAAGGTGTGAACAGGCGCCACTGCCAAGGCTGAGCTCTTGATCATTAGGCCGAAAGACCAAGGGGAAGGCTGAGTGAGGGCCCAGAGTACCGCCCATGTTTATAGCTCTGGTTTCTGTAACCTGAGGGCTGGTTCAGAGAGTTCTGGCTTGAATTCTCCATCCTCACCGTATCTTGTGGGCCCGGGCACAGCAAGTGCTTGAGTCTGGCTTTGGCGAGGTGTGTCACTACAGATTTACTTTGTGCCTTGTCCCTGGGATACCCGTTCCTACTGTCCTTGCGCTTCGAGGCGATGCCCAGCACTAGGGACCAGTGGGGCTTGTCCACCTCTGGTTGTTTCCCTCCCTCGGCCTGGCGCTGCCTGGACCTGGAGGCGCCAAGTCTCTCGAAAGGGCGCTGGCGGGCCCGTGCCCCGCGCTCGCCGCTCCCTGGGGAAGCCGGTTGCCAGGTTGGGTTCACGCCTCCGCCTCCGCCTGCGCGCAGATTGTCCGGGCTGGAGGCGCCACCTCAGGCGCTCAGGCGCGAGCCGCCCCTCCCGCGCCACGATCCTCCCTTTCCTCCCCGCGCTCGGCTCCTCCCGACCACACGCCTGCCGGTACTCCGCGGTCCGCGGAGCTGGGCGGCGAGGGAGCGCTGGGTGTGGGCCGCCAGCCCGGCGGGCCGCTGCCTCCGCGGGGAGCCGGGATGCAGGAGCGCGGGCGCGGCGCGGCGGGACGCCGAGCCTTCGACAGCATCTGCCCCAACAGGATGCTCGTGTTGCCAGGCCGGGCCCTCGGCGAGCCGCGCAAGCCGGAGCGGCAGGTGGGGCCGCCGGCCGGTGCTGCGGGGCTCGCGAGCTGCGCGCCCGCGGCCTGCCCCGCGCTCACCCATTTCTGTGCCCGGCTAGTTCGCGCCTCCACGGAGGTTCTTCTCGGGATGCGGCGGCGCGGTGTCTGTGTACGAGGATCCCCCGGACGCGGCGCCCGCTGCGCTGCCAGGTGAGCCCCGAGGCCCCCGCACGTCCTCCGGCTCCCCGCGCCGGGTGGGCGCCGAGTCCCGGCCTCTGCCGGCCTGTCGGGGGCTCAGGCGGGCAGCGTGGCGGAGAGGCTGAGGGTCCGCTCGGCGTGTCTCCCGGTCTCCCCGCGCAGCCCTCACCACCATAGACCTGCAGGACCTCGCCGACTGCTCCTCGCTCCTCGGGTCCGACGCGCCGCCTACGGGTGACTCGGCCGCCTCGCAGGTATCTCCCCTTCGCCAGGAGCCTCAGGCCTCTACCCAAGCGCTCCAGTAGCATCAGAAGTTCACGTCGAGCCTGGGCAATTTAGCGAGATCTTGGGGTGGGACTGTAGGTCAATATGAAGGAATTTGTATTTGGGAGAAGTGGTAGGACAAAGGCCTTGAGAAGAAATCAACAGAAGGCATTTCTCTGCAGTGATGGGCCTTCAGCAGTTGAACACTTCTAAAAAGTCCTTTTCACTTTCACCAAAAGCTCTGTTCACTTGTCATCATGAGGCAAAGAGGCCTTTGACTTTTTCTCCCCCCCCCACCACCTTTTTTCTTCCCGTTTCTATCACTTGCTGGGGCTGACACTTCCCAGACAGAAGACTGGGTCTTTCCAAATTGTCTGGGGGGTGAGCAGCCTGCTGCAGGTACCCGGAAGTACAGGTGAGCTTAGCCAGGTGTGACCCACAGGAAGGAGCCCCTTCCAGCTTCCTGACAGCAGGTGCTGGGACAGGCTCAATGGAGAACTCAGCACATAAAACCAGCTCCCAGGGGTGGGCGTGGGAGTAGAGCAAAGCTCTTCATCCTCCACCAAGGGCTCTCAGAACCTTGGGAAAGGAGCTCAGGAGGACTCAGGTAGGCAGCTGTGGAACGCAGACGTTGTCAAGGCAGGTTGAGAGGTTGGGCATTGCTTGGCACAGGCCATTTAATTCTTTGAGATCTGAATGCTCAAATAAGAGAAGCCCAGCATCTTTCACCAGGCCCAGATCCCAGGTCACTCCCTCACCCCAACATATTTATTTTACAAGTAAAAAAAACCCAACAGACTTGTTGAGTTTTCACTTAAGTGTACGGGATTCAATTTGACATCGTGTTGTGTAGTTTTTGTCTTGTAATTGGAGAAATGCCAGATTTATCCAATTGGGAAGGCAAGATTAAAAATTTTAGCACTCATACCAGATGGACCAAAAGGTTCAGGATTTCCACCTGGAGAGACAGAGCCAGTACAGGGGCAGGTGGTGACCCCTAATAAATCTCTGCTCTAGAGTACCGTTGGATCCCATTTCCCAACCCTTTTTCTGCTGGGGAAAGTGGACAGAGGGTGAATGCTTTAGAAGTATTTGAGGTCCAGCATAAGCAAAAACCTGTGAAAATGTAGGAGGAAGCATTTTCTGGGCCCCAGTTCCTGAGCTGGCTTCTGGTCTCCTCATGCCAAGGACTCTTCTCCAATCTGGGCTAAAGTTGGAGACTTTTCAGCCCTTTGAAGAATGTCATTTTTGACTCCTTCAACCATGGCAGAACAGGTGCTTCAGGATCTGCCCAGAGCCCTCGGTCCCTGCTCTCTCCGCTCCTTTCCCCTTCTGTGTAGCCTCAGTGTACAAATTGGCACTGAGCCCTCTGGCCTTGACTCTTTCTCCTCTGATACAAATTGATACTTTGAAACTAGTGTCAGAGTCACTTCCTTTTTCCACAGTGTGTAGCTAGAAAGAAGGGCTCTGGGGAGGCCAGCAAGTTTAACACCAAAGCACAAATCAGGAGGGAATCTGTAGAACAGATGTTTCTGAAAGGGATGTTGGGTGCAACCCCTCCTACCATGGCCATGGAGACTACTTTCTCGTTTTACTTCTTTATTAACGTTGGAGGAGAATCTGACTGAAAGGGAAAATCATCTCCAACTTTTTGAGAAACTGAAACACTGCTGTGTGCTGAACAGAAGCAATTTCCATAGCTTCCCTGGCACCTCTGATCATAGCCCACCCTTCCCTTTCTTTTCCGGGACGGGAGGTGAGTGGTTAATGGTGACAGCCTTTCCAGGAAGCAGGGTTTCAAGCTGTCACGCTGGAGGACTCTGTATGCTACTGGGTCTTGGGAGGGAAGACCCAGGGCACAAACAGCCCTGTGCTTAGAGCAGAGACTTCTTGACTAGTTTAAGTCATTGTTGAGGTTTTGGGTATAACCAGCTGGTTGTCTGGTTCGAGCCACTGAAACGTGGCCGGTTATCCAAAGGCATACTGGAGGCCCCCACACCGTCAGCGAAAGGAGGGCTGTGCACGGTTCCCCCCCCCCCCCCCCCCCCCCCCCGCGCGGGTCGCGCCTGCGCTCTGTGCGCTCGGCTTTCCACCTGTCCCATGTAAGCCCCTGGGTTACTAGCACAGGATTAGACTTGGATTTTCAGGTAGAGACTTGACGGCGACTGCAGGTGTGTGCATACCCTCTGCGGAAAGTAGGAGGACACTTCTCCACCTGGGCTGGTTTCGGAAGGGCTAGACTCGATGCTGACTTGTTTTCTACATCCTTGGTTTATTCTAGGACCATTCCTTGCAAACAGAAGCAGACTTTGATCTGCAGACTTTCAGAGACACAGTGGATGATCTTATTGCAGGCAAGTGCAGTCTCCTTGCAGTTCCATAACGGAGACACGGGGTTGTGTCCCCTCCCCCCTTGAATTACACTAGTTCTGATTTCGTGGTTGTGAAGGCAGTAAACGTGGCCACCAATCGATGACTCACGAGACTCTTAGCGAAGGGCAAGGCTGTCTGTCCCACATTAGAATCCCCCCATCCTTCCAATCCCTGGACTCTCGTACTTTCTTGGGTTGTTCCTGTGAGTTCCGGGAGAGGGACCTAGGGCTTTTCGTGATATGACTAATGGAGAGCTTGAACACCAAGAGTGTGGAGGCATTGTGTGACTCTGTGGCCCAGGCAGGGTTGCCCAGTTCCGCTGAGCCAGCAGGCACACGGGGAAGGGAGGGCACCTGCTTTGTTTGTATCGGGTGAGAAGGGCCTGAGTGCTGTTGGCTTTGCAGAGTGCAAGCTGCAGTCCCCACTTCACGCAAGGGAATAAGTCCTCACATAAGCGACAGTGGCACTGTGCTCCTGTAGCGAGCTGGGTGTGCGTCTGAGGCAACGCGTCCACCTCTTGTTCTTCCCCCAGACTCATCGTCTTTGATGTCGCCTCCCCTGGTGGACAGCGATTTCCCCTTCTCTCCGTGTGAAGATGTATCACCTTTTGGTCCCGGCCTCTCCCCACCACTAGAGCCGCAGGCCCTGCAGTCGCCACCGCTGTGCCCTCCAGAGGAGCCACCTCCGCCACTGGAGCAGTACTGGAAGGAGGTGGCCAACCAAAACCAGAGGGCGCTGGGGGACGCTCTTGTGGAGAACAACCAAGTAGGACACTGGCCTGGTGGCCCAGAATCCTGGGTTGGGGACAGGGTTTGGAGGTTCTGGAAGAAGTGGGGGTTGCGAGGGTGAGGACGCCTCCTCTGGGCTTCTGACACAGGCCGGCTGGTGCTTTATGTAGCTTGCTCTGTCTCAGCTTCCAGGTTTCCTAAAGGGAAATAACCCCACATCGCTGGATTTTCACTAGGGTACCAATATTTACTTTTTATGGACCCGGCACTGGATTTATCAATGTACTGTACTTTCTGTTTGTATTTAATACATCTCCTGAGCTAGATACTCTTACCACTCCTGATATACAGATAAATAACTGAGATAAGGGGATGGTTGAACTTCAGAGGCAAAACTTAGATCTTAATCCAAATCTTGACTTAGTTACCTAAATCAGTACTCTGCACCAGTACTGTCACTCTGAGAATTAAGATATATTTTAAATCCAAGTACTTTGTGAAAAAAAAAAAAAGGTCAAATACATTCATTATTCTCAGGAGTGTTAATGACGCTGGGGCCTCAGTTCCTGATGAGGCCCCAGGAGCGCGCTGGCCTCTCCCTGTTGGGGTCTCCTTGCAGCTGCACGTGACATTAACCCAGAAGCAGGAGGAGATCGCCTCGCTGAAGGAGCGAAACGTGCAGCTCCGAGAACTGGCCAGCCGGACCCGGCACCTGGCCGCGGTGCTGGATGTAAGTGGGGCGCTGCGGATGTCTCCCCCATCCCCCATCCCCAGCTGCTGCCGGTGTTGGGACCCGATGGGCTCTGGGAACGTAGACGCCAACTGGCCCCCAGATCTCCTGCGCCCCGCTCGCAGGCGAGTCCGGCTGGCCCCAGGGCGGCGCTCTTCCTCATCTTCCGTAGAAGCTGATGATCACGCAGTCCCGAGACTTCGGCACCGTGGCCGAGACCTTCCTGCTCAAGGCGACAGCCAAAAGGAGCCTGGAGGAGTTGGTCAGTGCCGCAGGGCAAGACAGCGCGGAAGTGGACGCCATCCTGAGGGAGATTTCCCAGCGTTGCGATGAAGTCCTGGACAACCGGGATCCCAAGCGGCCCCGGGTGCAGCTGGAGACCCAGGACGCTGACTGCAGGCCTGGCAACCTGCACGGTGCCTTTCGGGGTCTGCGCACCGACTGCAGCCCAAGCTCTCAGGACCCGAGCCACAGCGAGCTGGGGGAGGGGAGCTCCTTCAGCACCCCCATCCGCAGCCACGGCACCATCCGGACCCTTGCCTTCCCCCAGGGCAACGCCTTCACTATCAGGACAGCGGGCGGAGGTTACAAATTCCGCTGGGTCCCCAGCTGAGCAGAAGGTGGGCCTCTAAGCCACGCGCCCTGCGTCCTAACTGTGGCCCCTGGAGCCTGAATGGGAAGCGCACAGAACTGCTTCCCAAATCGGGCGGTTCAGAACGCCTTCTGCCACCGGGAGCCACCCAGAAACTTATGTTTGTTTTTCTTCAGTAACAAGAACATCTTGATAAACAATCTTGATACACTGTAAAGTCCTGCTATGATACACTATAGCTCTTTCTCTTTTTACAATGGAACTCTGTATGTGTGTGTGTATACACATATGTAGAGGTATGTGTATACACACATAAGTCAACTTTTAAGGTTTTTATAGCAGTTTTGAATTTTGTAGGGCAGGAATAGAAACCAATTAGCCACTGTAAAATTACACAGTGCCCTAGTTTTGTAAAAAGGAAAGGGAGGCACTAAGGCGTTAAGTTTAATTTTCTACTCCAGGAAGCCTGTTGGAATCTTCCAGTCACTGGTCATCTGAGGATGCTAAGCCCAGAAGACCGGTCTCTGGGGGACTGTTTCAGTCACTCAGCTTCCTTCAATCATTTGGTTACTACACAAAATGTTTATTTGAGCCACCACCGTGCAGAAATCAGGAGAGGTGGCCTAACCAACTGCCTTAGGAAAATGCCGATTTTCAGTGGCCTCGTACTATTAAAACAGGTGCTAAGCACATTTGCTTGTAATTAGTGTTCATTTAATTTTGTAAGGTTTGTGGTCAATATTTATATACATATATTGTATAACAGTATTTAATTTGTAATGTGTAATTTTTAAGATTTGTTATCAATGTTTATATATTGTGTAAATGTATGTTATATAAATATATAATTTCATAAAATGTAATGTAAGATTTATGGTTAATGTATGTTTACATGTATATAAGCATTACCATAATATGTATAAAAATATGTATATGTCTCTCTCTATATATGTAATGTATACAGCTTTATTAGTGAAATTAGACTAACTGACCCCACAGCAAACTTTTTAAAATAAGAAATTTAAGTTGTTTCAAGAAAATGGCATGTACCACATGAAAAAGAGTATTCTGTCTCTCTTTCACTAGAAATCAAGTGTAGAAAATTGGTAAAAGTAAATTTTAAATCTTACAGATAAAATGGGTACAAAAATGTTTGACATTACTTGGCTTGATTTTCTAAGAAAGTCTTACATATTATATAGTGTCTTTATGTTGACTTTTCTTCTATTCCCTTTGTCTGGGGTTGCTTTTTCACTGTGTTCTGAAATTCCAAGAGTGGTGTTTGTCAATTAATTTGTCCCAGCCTCCACATTCTCAACATGAGGCTACTTCTTGCATGGGGGCGGTATGGGAAAATTTCCAACTGTGTTACACCACACTGCATTGCTGGCTCTACCATCAAGTTGATGTATCAGTTAACAGGTGACCCAGGTAGAGTAGCAGAACCTGCTCCTCCAGTTTGTCTATGTACTGTTATCTGTATTTAAATAGCCATTTAGAAACCAAAAAAAGTTATAAAACAGACCACATTTCCTCATATTTTGTCAAACAAAAGGACTAAAACATAACAGATCAGAATTTTTTTCCATCAGTTTAAAATTACCACACCTTCGGATCAGAAAAAACAAAAAAATGAAAATAGACAAACAGATCTCCTTTGTCCTGTCCTGGAAAATAGGAGGCTTATCAAAATATTTTCCTCCCATTCCTCAATTAGTAGGTTCACAATCAATTACTTCAGTAACTATGAGGTTGAAATTGTATTTATATTTCTCTATATCTTATGCCTAAATTTAGACAAATTGCCTTTTGTCTTATATTCCTATAATTTTTATATTAGTCACCAACAATTTAGTAACATCCACCTCTGAGGAAGAGAAAGTTGTGAACTAATGACACAGTCAATATACATTAGGTAGTGGTAGAGTTAAAAAAATTAAATTTTGCTTATTCATACAACAGCTACTTATTGAATGTGACTGAGAACCTCAATATACAGATGCTAAGAAAACAGTGCAAGAACAGAGTACTTAACTTTTTTTAGAAAGAGCTAAATACTAAGCAATTACATAGGTGCTGTGAAGCGTGAAGATGATGTCTCAGTCAACTGGAGCTGGCTGAACAAAGCAGACAGCTAGTTTAAGCAACAAATACTTATTTCATGCAGTTTTTAAGGCTGAAAGTATAAGATCAAGGTGCTGACTAATGCAGTTCATCTTTTTGGTTTTCAGATGGCCACCTTTTAGCTGAATACACAGGAAAAATAGAGATAGTTCTCTTCTTATCAGTACACTAATCCTATCATGGAGGCTCTACACTTTTGACTTCCTCCTTAATTAATTAATTACATATTATATAGTAATTACATATATAGGAATTAACTCCTCTTAATTACCACTAAGAGGCTCCACTTTCAAGTAACATCACATTGGGAATCAGGGCTTCAATGTATGGAATTTAGGGGAACACAAACATCCAGTCTATAGCAGATAGAGAATATTACTTAGGTAATAGTATTATTTAGATATTAGATAGTATCTAGTCAGGAAAGCCTTGTCTGATAAAATAACATTCATGAAAAGTCCTGAGGGCACTCAGGAATAAGTTTTATGGCTATCTGAGCACAGAGTGTTCCAAGCGCATGAATTGTGAAGGGCCTGGGGTGAGGATTTGCCTGACTTAGAGAACAGCACGGAGCATCGTGTGGCTGGAGCTGAAGGAAGGGTCGGAAGATGGGAGGCACTCAGTAGAGACTTAGCAGGGCCCTTTTAGACTGGAGAACTCTGGCTTGGTACTGGGTAAGGTGGGAAACCATGGAAGGTTTTGGCAAAGGCATCACATAATCACATTTCATTGTTATTATTATTACCTTTTCAGTGCTGGAAATTGAACCCAAGGTCTTGTGCATGCTAGGCAAGTGCTCTATCACCGAGTTACATCTTCAGAGTGGTTATACTTTAATTTTATTTGAAGTATTCTGGTCTCTCTGGGAGAGGTGTAGCAGGGTAGGCATAAAGCAAGTAAGGGTAGGCTGGGGATTTAGCTCAGTGGTTCCAGTGTCTGCCTTGCAAGTACAAGGACTCCAGTTCAATCCCTGGTAAACACATGCAACAATACTGGGCATGGAGACTCACGTCCACCAGCGGTCAGTACCACATACCACAATGCCGGGTGAGGTGGCTCACATCTGTAATCTCAGCACTCAGGAGGCAGAGGCAAGAGGATTGCTGTGAGTTTGAGGCTGAGCTCAAAGCCAGGCTGAAGTACAAAGTAAGACCCTATCTCAAAAAAAAGAAAAAAACAAAAACGAAGCACCAAGGGTAGAAGCAGAGAAACTCACTTAGAGATTAATGGATAATCTAATAATTAAAATTCAAAATTTAAAGCAAAGAGGTTATGGTAGGCAGAATAATAATAATGCACCTCCAACCCCTTGTGAAAAATATCCAGGTCCTCATCTCTGTGAATATATTACTTGGCAAGGGGAAATTAAAGTAGCAGATAGAATTAAAATTGTTAATTTGTTGACCATAAAAATTCTAAATTTCTGGGTTCATCTAATGTAAGAAGAGTCATTATGAGTACCAAATGGAGATGGCAGTGGCTTCAGCCAGTACAGAGATTGGACCTAAGTTAGGCCTGCATGAGATTCAAATTCACTTATTCCAGTACTCACCAGGAAGACAGGACTTCCCAGAGAAATGCTATCTGGAGCTGAAGAAGGCAAACTCTGACCTTCCCATTCTAATTTGTGAAAGTTCTGATGTTCAGTCCAAACTGTGAGTCCACTACACATCTGGCCAAGAGAAGACTTTCTCTTTGAACAATTTTAATGCTGAGCAGGTAACCAAAGCCCTAGAATTTGACTAGGAACCTCAGAACCCAGGCTGGACAGAACAGTGGGAAAATGTGTTCTCTTCCTTATAAAGTTTGTGATATAAAATGGTGGAAAAAAAGAGTCCTTAAATGTGGGAAGGTAGAAGAGGGGGTCAAAGCAATGTATGGTGAAAATAACTTGAGGGGGTAAAGAGGTACAGAACATGGTGGCCTCTAGAAGCTGGTCAAAGCCAGAAAGTGGGACTCCAGACACAGTCCCGTTAGCACCTTATTTTAATACGGTAAGACACATTTCTGACTTTTGAATTATAAACCTAATACATTTGAGGCATTTAAAGTAATCCAGTTTGTAGTAATTTGTTTCAGCAATTTTAGAAAATGGCTACAGGCTGGGGATTTAGCTCAGTGGTTCCAGCGCCTGCCTTGCAAGCCTAAGGTCCTGGGTTCAATCTCCGGTAATCACATACTACAATGCCGGGTGTGGAGACTCACACCCACCAGTAATCAGTACCACATACCACAGTGTCAGATGTGGTGGCTCATGCCGGTAATCCCAGCACTCGGGAGGCAGAGGCAGGAAGATTTCTGAGTTTGAGGCTGAGCTCAGGGCCAGCCTGAACTACAAAGTGAGACCCTGTCTCAAAAAAAAAAAAAAAAAAAAAAAAAAAAAAAAAAAAAAAAAGAAAGAAAGAAAGAAAGAAATGGCTACAGCATCAGAGACAGAGGGGGTCAGAAGTCAGCTTCTCTCCATATTTTAGAAGTGGGGTGTTTGGGGCATTGATAGATTACTGGCCAGAGAGTGAGAGAGAAGAGGCAGATGTTTGAAAGGATGGAAATGTTGCAAACACTGGAGAAGACTGTTGACAGAAATTCCATAAAATCAAGAGTTTATGAATTTTCAGTTAATAGATGTTGAATATGCTGGATATTTGAAGTTTAGGGTAAAGGTGAGGGTAGACAAATCTGTCAGTGTGTGGCATTTAAGGATACAGGGCAGGATTAAAGGACCTATGGAACAGTTGTGTCTGGAGAAGCCTGGGGTCTTCCGGTGCCCCTAGTGATGAAGAGTTCGCTGAGGAAGGAAGGGAGAAGGGACGGAAAGAGGAGTTCAGGGCTGTTAGGAAACTAAGCCATATTATGCACATGGAGTTAGTTATGCTAACTTCTCACAGAGAGTGTAAACATTATGTACAATACACAGGTACTAATAGAAATATCCTAAATATATTTAAAAATCAAGGAAAAAGTTTGAAAAGGGAGTCTTAAAAAATAAACAAGTTCTGAAACCTCATAAGAGAGAGTAGGATACGGCTAACCTTGGAAAGTGCAAATACTGCAACATGGTCAGTTTCTCCAAAAGAAAGAAATTACTTAAGATAAATAAGAAAATAGTTATTGTGCATGATAATTAGGGGATTCACAGACTATTTCTGTTATTTTTACTACAGAAGGAAAGAAACATTCCCTGAAAAGCCCCAGTGGGCTTCCTTTCAGTCACATGACTTGCAAGGGAGGCTGAGAAGTATAACAGCAACAATAAGTGATATATATGCATATATGTAATGTACCAATAAAGATTAAAAAAAAAGAAAAATAATATCATTCCTGAAAGTTATCTTCTAGAGCTTGTCAAATGGAAAAATTCCCCAAAGCAGTATCTTAGGTCATTTCCCATTTCTATAACAAAATACCAAGTCGTGGGTACTTTTCAAGGAAAGAGGTTTATTTATCTCAGTTTTGTATAGGTCAAAGGGCATGGTAGCACATCCGCTGGCTCTGTGAGGGTCTTATGGCTTCATCTACAACCTGGCAGATGGTGTCACAGTGGAAACACAGAAGGGGCAGATTGTAGGTGCGAGAAGATGCCAGAGAATGGGAGAGGCTCGTCTTGTTCTTTTAAAACAATATCTCTTGTGGGAATTAACTGGAGTCTCACAAGAACTACTTTAGTTCCTTCTGAGGGCAGCACTTCTAGTGACTTAATTACCTTGCACTAAGCCCAACCTCTTCAAATATGCATCACTTAACACTGCTCACTGGGGACCAAGCCTCCAATATGTGAACAAATCACATTCAAACTGTAACGAGCAACTTTATTGATGCATCCCAGAGGACGTCCCCAACAGTTAATCTGAGAGCATTTGTGATGAAAATATATACAAAATAGGACAGTTAAAAGTGAATACTATGGGCTGGGGAGTTAGCTCAGTGGTTCCGGCACCTGTCCTGCAAGCGCAAGGACTGAGTTTGATCCCGGATACCACATACAATACTGGGTATGGAGACTCACCCCAGCAGCAACCAGTACCACATACCACAGTGCCGGGCGTGGTGGCTCACGCCTGTCATCCCAGCACTCGGGAGCCAGAGGCAGGAGGATTGCTGTGATGTGAGTTTGAGGCTGAGCTCAGGACCAGCCTGAACTACAAAGTGAGACCCTGTCTGAGACCCTGTCTCAAAAAAAAAAGAAGTGAGTACTAGTAAATGTAAGGAAATCAGTGGATGGCAGTAATCCGCTTTGATTCAATCATTCCTAAACTTGGAGATGCCTCCTTCCTTTAGGCAAACAGCTGTTCAAACTTGGACAGCTAACAACTATTTTCAATATTTACTTTCAGCTGCTTGCTTAAAATGCTAGGTATATTAGACATGGCAATTACTTACATTTATTCATGTTTTACTAGGAAAAGAAAATCCACAGATTTACTTAGTGTTTGTATGAGCAGCCAAGCAATAATTACAAACTGCATTTAGTTATAGGATATGGAAATTTCAATCATTTCTAAGCCATGCCATGGCTTAGAGTAAATACAGGTGAATACTGTGCTCTGCAAAAGCTAACAGTAGCTCTGAGTGCTGGCCTAATGTGACACTTCACTCCCAAAGCTTCAGCATTTCTATTACCTTTATTTCTTCAAAATGGAATTTCTCAATGTAGGCAGCAACTGTTGGTGTAGCTTCCAGTGCACAGTGATTCCCTTTTTTCCGGGAACAGACCCAAATACACAGGGTTGTTTGGGTTTGTCGTTTTCCTTTCACTGACCTCCAACCCCATTGTCTCCATCGCCATCATCATCACCAGGAGCTGATGGAACCAGGAGATTTTTTTTCATATTTATTAAGACATAATTCACCCATTTAAGGAGTACAATTAAACATTTTTAGAATACTTACAGGGTTTTGCAAACATTTCCACAACTTCATTTTTAGGATTAAAACAAATCCAATGCCCGTTATAGTCAGTTTTTATTCTCTTTTTCAATCCACCAGCTCTAAGCAACCACTAATTTATGTCTCTATAGATTCGAATATTCTGGATATCTAATAGAAATGAAATCCTCAGACATGGTGATGTATTCCTGTTATCCCAGCACTCAGAGGCTGAGGCAGGAGGATCTCCATAAGTTTGAGGCCAACCTGGGCTACATAGGGAGAACTTGTCTCAAGAAAAGGAAAGAGAAAAAGAAAGATCACATATGATATTTTGGGACTGACTCCTTTCACTTACCGTATTTTAAAGACTCATCTATGTTGCAGCATACATCATTACTTATTTCTTCTTATGACAATATTCTGTTGTACAACAAATCATATTCCATTTTGTTTATCTCTTCAATATATCCATCATTTTAGGGATGTGTGAGTTGTTCCCAATTTGGGGCTTTACTGGTGCTATAGAACATTCTCTATTCAAGGTTATGTTAGATGTATATACATTTTTATTTTGAGTACATTTGAGAATGGAATTTCTGGGTCATATGGTAACAGTGTGTTTAACATTCTGAAGAGCGGTCATGCTGTTTCCGAGGCAGCTGATCATTTTACATTCTCAGCAACAGTGCATGAAGACCCCGTTCTCTCTACCTCCTTCACAACACTTGTCTGTTTGATGACAGCCATACTAGCAGATGCAAAACTGGTGGTCTCGCTTTGGAGTTTAGGCTGGCCCTGAGCTCAGCCTCAAACTCATCACAGCAGTCCTCCTGCCTCTGCCTCCCGAGTGCTGGGATTACAGGCATGAGCCACCACGCCCGGCACTGTGGTATGTTGTACTGGTTGCTGCTGGGCGTGAGTCTCCACACCCAGTATTGTTATGTGGTTACCGGGGATCGAACCCGGGTCCTTGCACTTGCATGATAGGCAAAGGAACCACTGAGCTAAATCCCCAGCCCTAGATTCTAATTCTTCATCTGAAGTGTAGCTGGTAAAAATTTTTTCCCAATCTCTGGGTTGCCTTTTCACTCTGCTGATTGTTTTCTTTGCTGTGCAGAAGCTTTTTGATTTGATATAATCCCATTTGTTGATTTTTGATGTGATTAAATATACAATTAGAGTTATTTTCAGAAAGTTTTTGCATATGCACATAATTTGAGGGGCTTTATTTACCTTTTCTTCCAATGGGTTAAACATGTTTTTTTTTTTTTTCTTCAGAACTGTGATCAAACTCAGGACCTCGCACTTTCCCTGAGCTACATCCCTAACCCCTTGTTTCTGTTTTCATATTTAGATCTTTGAAGCGTTTTGCTATTGGCTTAGTCCATGGTGAGACATATGGATCTAGACTCAATCATCTGCCTGTCTCTCCTTCAGCATGTTTGTGGCCCTATGTCAAAGATCCGGGGTCTAAATGTGTCTGGGAATATTTTTGTTTCCTTTATTTTGTTTCACTGGTCTTCTTGTCTGTTTTTGTGTGAGTGTCATGATGTTTTTAGTCACTGTAATTTGAGATCCAGGATTGTAGTGATTCTTACTTTGCACTCATTACCCAGCATTCTCTTTTGCTGAGTCACTTCTGGTGGTTTCCTCTGTCTCTCTAAGAAATGTTGTTGGTATCTGAATTGGGGTTGTATTTAATCTATATATAAGTTTGGGAAGAATGTGTTTTTTTGACAATGTTGGTTGTGGCTATCCAAGAATAAGGGATATCTTTCTATTTTCTAATGTCTTCTTTATTTCCTTTTTCAGAGTAATGCAATTTACACTGTAATGGCCTTTTACTTTCTTGGTTAGGTTAATTTCATTTTTCTTGATGAGATTGTGAATGATACTGTTTTCCTAATGTCTTCCTCAGTGGATTCATTACAGTGTACAGAAATGCTGTTGATTTTTGTGTGTTGATTTTGTGTTCTGTTATGTTTCTGAAGTTAGTTACTAATTCTGAGAGTCTTTTGATGGAATTTTTGAGTCCTTATGTAAAGGATCATGTTCTGTCTGAATAAAGATAATTTGATTTCTTCATTTCCTGTATGTATCCCTTCTATTTCATTCTTTCATCTGAATGCTCTGGGCTGTTTGTTTGTTTGTTTGTTTTTGAGACATGGTCTCATTTTGTAGTTCAGGTTGGCTCTGAGTTCAATATGTAGCCTAGGAAAGCCTTGAACTCACAGCAATCCTCCTGCCTCTGCCTCCTGAGTGCTGGGGTTACAGGTGTGAGCCACCATGCCTGGCACTGTGGTATGTGTCTACCAGGGATGGAATTTGGGACTTTGTGCTTGCAAGGCAGATGTGGGAACCACTAAGCTAAATCCCTGGCCCCTGAGTCCTCTGTTTTAAGTACTACTATCTTGAACAAGAGTAATGATGGTGGACACACTTGTCTTGTTCCTGACTTTACAGAAAAAGCTTTCAGTTTCTTCCCTTTATCACTATGTTGGCAGTGGTGCCAATACAATGATGAATGGCTTTTAACAGATTGAGACAGAGTTCTTCTATATCTGTTTTTTTTCAGGGTTTCATCATGAATAGATGTTAAATTTTTCCTGAGGTCTTTTTCTGCATCTATTGCATCTTTTTGATGATGTGTTGCATTGTTTTCCAATATCTTGTTGAGGATTTTTTAATTTACCTATGTTCATTAAAAATTTTGGCCCATAGTTTTCTTTTGGTCTTTGTTTGTTT